>JAAIFI010000099.1:0-100255 GCA_011032875.1 Phlebia tremellosa | reverse complement strand
CACCGTCGAAAAGCTGTACTCCTGGTGAAGTTGTCAGGGAGCTCCAGCGACCGGATGCTGGATAGTGATATGATGGAACATTGTCAGCGTCGAGCCCAGGTCGATGAGAGAACTTTTCGGAATGAGTTGGTAGGAGGGTAGTACTACCACATGTCGTGTAATGGAGCCATGGTTCAGATCGATCCAGTCGCACAGGTTCTTATAAAATACTGCGTCAAATCATCCAAACATGCTTCATACTGGTATATACGCACCTTATTCGCAGTACCTACCCACGAACCTGGTTTTGTAAACGTACACTTCTGCTCTCCCGACTGAGCAACACTCAACCTCTCCTCGAGCGCTTCGGGCTCCTGACGTTCTTCTGACGGTTCATAGGAATGGCGTATCATATAGACAACAACGCATTATCAGTATACGGTGCTGTTCTGAAGTATAATAAGTTGTGGTCGTGGTCGCACAGTGGTCTCTTGAATTTTCGTGAATTTACGGAATTAATTAATTTTGACGCGCGGTTGGTACGCGCGGACAAGAATTTCTGAATTAGTTGTAAGCCTTTGTACGGAGCGCCCGTAGAAGATGTAAAGCACCGGCCGGGATATCCGGAGGAGCTATAGCCCAATATCGTGCCTGAGAAGCTGAAGCTTTGAAGCTTAGAATGTGGGCATATACACGCGATTGTCGATTATTTCAGTTGGCATGCGAGTAGATCCTTCCCTAACCAACGTTCCTAAAAGCGGTCATGCGAATTCTGACTGCAGCGGAAGGATGGTTAACATTTTAACTTTCCGTCTTAACTTCCTCCGCAGAAAGTTAACGTTCACTAACTTTCGTGTGGGAAAGTTAAATTTGGCACGTAACGTGCAGTTAACGTGCGAAATGCAGGGTCCTAACTTTCTTTAACGTTGATCAACGTGCACCGCTAATGCCTTAGTAAACGCATCCACGCCACCTATGAGCATCGTAGGCCCCCTCTGGAGACCCCTAGATAGCTTTGAATTCCAAAACCGTGCTTACTTCTGGTCGTTTGCGTCGGATGAGCCATCTTCAGCACAATAGTTCTGGTCTCGCGGTAACTTTACGTCCCTCTGAGCTTCCCCTGGGCTCTGTGAGCGTGCCTGCTCATTAGGCGTATACAGAATTACCTGTGAGTGTTCGTAGTGAGTGCCGTCTCGACGCGGTTCACATCTTCTACTAATAACTATGAAGCGAGCCATCGTCTGCAACATAGACTTTACAAGACACATGATGCAGCGACCTAGCTACGAGTACGCGGTCAACGGCTGTGAGTTTCAACGGCTGTGAGTTTCAACGGCTGTGAGTTTCAGTCACTCCAGAGGGCAATTGACAGTTGGTCACGTTGCCGCTTGCCAACTTCCGCTTAGATCTGGTCTCTTTAGCCATGAAGTGGCTTCACAATATTGAGTTTAAAGGCTAGAAGCGGCTCTCCGAGTCTGCAGCGGCGCATGCCTCTGTATAGACGGACTTCGCGTTACAAGACCGATGGAATTTCAGGGCTATGCAGACTGGTATGTTCCAGACAGCTTCATTTGATCATATCCAGTACCGGCTCACTGTGACCACCGCACATAGGGCAATAGTACCAAGGTACACTTCCGGCGAGCCCATGCACCTCACTATACAACGGCCATTATGAGCCCTGAGGTTCGTATCATTTTGCAGTACATATTCAGCAAGTTTGACATACAACATACTATCATGCAGCTGTAAGGACGTGATCGGTGTAGATCTCGATATACTTCCGCGATGGTTGAGCAATACATGGCGCCGGCGTAACAGGTGAGCCACTTTTTCACTCGCTCAATTTTTAGAATGCGACCTCACTCACACCGCCATGCTTCGTCGTTTTCAAGATCGTTTCTTAGCTGTGCTTGGCCTTCAGAGGCTCAAGAACGACGATGCAAGGACTTCTCAATCGGTACCTGCAACAGCACCGCCGGCTGCAGCTCCCGTCCCGCCCTCAGCATCCAGCCAGCCATCAGCTGCTTTCCTGTCATCTCGTGCTTTCCCCTCACCTGCAGGAAACCCAGGGACATCACGGACACTGGTCCCGGACACGTCTCAAGTCGCGGTGTCGAATATGGCCCCCGTACTTTATGGTAAATTAGCCAGCTTCACACTCTCCATGCAACATACAATGAACTGACCGTTATGTCGCCTCAAGGACCTGACGGGAGGATTATTCCACCGCCCTATCCGCCGTTGCCATATCCGTATGGATACAACTATCCATATCCACCAGGCTATAACCCATACATGCCGCCGCCACCGCCGCCTCCGCCTCCGCTTCCACCCCTGCCACCGCCTCTACTTGCGCCTCCACCTTCAGTTGAGAACGCTGTCATAGAGAGATCTATGCAAGATAAAAAGAAGCGCAAGGATTTAGAAGAGAAATCGGACTCAGACGGTTCGTGAAATGTTTGCTGCCCTGGCCAGCAGTGTTTAAATTGATTTTCCCGTTGATACTAGATGTTTCTGACTGGCCGAGTGGCTATGAGCTAAGAGAGATCCTACGTGCCGATTCTGATGCGACAGGGACATGGAAACACAACAAATGGGTGTGGCGTTCTACCGGGATGAAGAACAAGTGGCGCAAAGAGCGCAGGAAGTGCCAAGGAGTTATCGAGTGTCGCAGTTGCGGACACCGAATACGTCCAAAGACTCAAGCGGATGCGATGAAGTCACAGATCAATAACGGCTGTCCCAACGTTTTCTGCGCAAATCCAGCCGCCCTTGTGCATGTTTCTTGCGAAGCGTTCACTCTCCATTGGTCCGAGTCTCGGCTTGAGGACGGACAGAGCATGCTATATTGGGAGCATCATGGCGAGCACGAACATCACCGCCCACCTGGTGGTTTCTTATCAAAGGCACAAGAAAACGCACTGGACGAGCAAGTACTACGCCGCCCTGAAGCCTCTGCACATGAGCTTCGGACAGGAAGTGTTGTTCCTGGGTCCATTCCGCTGGGTGAAATTTCGCCGATGCTATCCAAGCCTAGCACTGCACGATATCATGTCCGCAAGAGCCAGGTTCGAGTCGGCGTTCAGCCCAGTACCACTGGCAAGAATGTTGCGACTTCTCTTCAGCATTTTGGCGAGGTCAATGAGAGGTTGAACGGGTTCATTGTCGACTCAAAGCTTCACGGCCCGATATACATCATGGTTCAATCATCTGACATGCGCGACTGGCTAAAGGAAGCTGTTGAAGACTGGCTGCGAGCAGATGCGGAAGGCCCTACTGCCGGACGCCATGGATTTGTTACCGACGGAGACCACAGCTTCTTCCGCGATGGTACTCTGCTAACTACAGTCGCGTTTAACCTCGTCCTGAAACAATGGGTGCCTGTCCTGTATACGTGGGTTGCATCCCTAGATAAAGCACACCATCGAGTCCATTTCAACCGTCTTAACCACGGTGTCATTGAAGCCGCAGGATCTAGGTTTACGCCAGCACTACTGGCAGGTGTACGTTTTGTTATGTCTTCGTTCAAGCACTATCTTCTGATACAAAAGCTACAGGTGTTTGACTTCTCCCTGGGTCAACTCGGCGGCCATGAGGAGGCCTTTGCGGATGCATTGATTACCGTCTTCGGTCCGAAGTGGTCCTCGCTTACAGTGACGGCACAGTCTGCGGAGCGACAGAAGTACCTAGAACAAGCCCGGGACTTTGAAAAGGGCTGCACAACACATTTCCACCGCTCTGATACACGAATCAGACAAGACGGAAGCCTTATCCCACCAGACCAGCGCGACTACTTTCAAGAATTCATCAACGACTTCCTATCACCAGATGTAACTCGTCTTGAGTTTGATGGTGCTGTTGCAGAGTTCCGCAAAATGTTTCCTGCCGTGGTGAATTGGCTCGACTGGTGGCTTCGACCAAAGATTGCAGGAATGATATTCCCAGCTTGCCGAACGATGGACTCTGAGCTCGCTGATGCTCTGCCCAATACATCCAATCCCGTCGAAACACAGCATTCTCTACTACATCACTCCACTGGCACTTCTCGCGAACTTAATAAGGGCATTGAAGAGCTTTACCTGCATACCGCTGAACTTAAAATACAGTATGATGCAATTCAAGGTATGTACTATCAGATACATTAGGAGGCTTATGAAACTGACTATAATATGAAGCGGGTCATTATCAGGCTGGTAACCGCATCGATACTGGTAGGCGAAAGTCCCGAAAGCAAGATTATCAAAATGACGGACGAGCCCCTGATACTGCTGGCGCTCTGCAAGGTCGCACTTCCGCAAGTGCACAGAGTAGCAACGATAGTAGTACTGAAGACAACACGCCTATCAAAGCATCGGACTACATTCTATGTACCAACGGAGAATTTAATTATTCTGCATCGTCTTCAATCCGCCAACTGTACTCATTTACGTACTACAAAAACTCCTGCTTCCTCGATTGCGGTCTAGAGCTCCTCTTTCGTGCCTACGTTCTTTGGCCACCTCATATACGACAAGACGTTCTGGTGCCTGCAGTTGATGATAGTCTGTTGCGAAACTTGTTTTGGCAATTTCGCCGCCGCTTTGACTGGATCACTGCGCCAGAGGCCAAGGTCGTGACGAACAAGAAGTCTCGAGGAAAGAAAGGCAAAATCACCACCGACTCTGAACCACTCACACGGTTGTCACTCAATAAAGCCGACAAGACAGACTTGAGTCGCATCTTGATGTCTTCTCAGACCATAGCCCGGAAACAAGTTTATCAAGTGTGGAAACTTTATACTCAGGACGCCTACGGCGATATAGTTCAATGGCTAGGTAAATTATTTGAGGTACGCCCTTGATCTGTGTGGTTACTAGCTAGCGTATTTACTGATAGATGTTATTAGGAGAAGACAACTACTTCAACAACGGAGACACAACTCTTCAGCTTTGAACACCGTATTATTCGACAGTGTTCACACGGTCATCATCATGCAGCTGAACACTCTGGACCAGTATCAATGCTGACACTTTGTCTTGAAGACACGTTAATCGCGCTGAAGGCTCTTCAAAGTGCTCAAGTTGATCTTGGTGCCTATCTTACCTATCTTACGCCACGATTCTCAGACAACAATGATGTCATAGGCGAACATCGTGGAAATGATCTTCTCAATGTTCCTCCCATGCCGTGCTCTGTAGCCAGCTGTTCCCTTCCTTGTCATCCCTATATCATCGAGACGACATGGCCATGCACACTTTTCATCATTCCAGAAACTCGTGGTGATACAAAGGAAGCATTCAAGAAACGGCAACCTCCTCCTGTGCAGCTACCATTAGAATTTACTATACGCTCACACTCTACCACATGCCGACCACCGGGGTTGAACGAGAAGATGTCAGAGAAGACAGTCCAATACCGGCTGATTGGACGTGCCTTATACAATGCAACCAAGACAAAGTCACATTATACTGGAGAGTTTGTGATCGGAAACTCGCTATATACATACAACGATCTTGCCAATGGCGGAGTATTTAGCAACGCAGGTCCGACAGAGGAGCTCAAGACGTCTGACAGGCATATAACATTAGCTGCCTACCATCGGGTATCAGAGGCAAATGTGCGTGCATTTATATACAAGCATACTCAGCACGCTATTAGATTGCTAAGCTATTTATGTTGTATAGATCACCAAACGTCAGGTGGCTGCGCTAGTTGAGAAAATAGAATCACCTGCGTCTCAGCCTGTACCTCTCCGAGTAGACTCAGAGCGTACAGTTACTGTCACAGAGTCTGAGCACTCATTCGCTACTGCACAAGAACTAGATGCTGCTATCACCAGTATACAGCCTCCTGCAGCAATAGACGAGAACGCGCAGGAACCCCAGTTCATGGAGCTTATGGCGGAGTTCGATCCTGGCTACAAGCAGAACTCCGCGAGCAGCACCGCCAGTGGTTCATCTAGTGGCCAGTCAACTCAAAAGTCTCTAGCCAAGTCCATCGTTCTTTGCAGTGGCTGTGGCAAAGATACAAAAGCGGAAGGGGCTAAATTTATTCAATGTGATATGTGTCAACGTTGGTCGCATGTTGCATGTATCATGGAACAATTTGGTCTACCAAAGTCATATCAAAAGAGCGCATGGTTCTGTGCTGAGTGCTCTCCGAAACCATTATGGAGTGATTCACTGTGAGTTGTCAACCTTAACAGATGCCAATGACATGCTAATTAGCTGGTGCAGTATCGGTCAGCATATATTCTACCGAACAATACCCAATGGCAAGGCTGCCAAGGCATATGCAGCTCGCATACTTTGGCGTGATGGTGATCATGCAGTTGTAGATTGGTATTACGGAAATATGTATGCACCAGCGCGTGACAAGCCGAAGGAATCGTTTATACCGATACATCGTTGCGCTGCCGCGTTTGATGCACAGAGGAATCGGTTACTCACAAAGGGTGGAAAGGTTTGCTATCTATTCGACTAACTCATCCAAATACTTGCACTAATCATAATTATCTATAGACTGGAGTAGGCAAACTGCAATGGCCTCTTCGACTCTGCGAAGATGCAGCAGATCGTGGTTATGTCAATACAGAAATCACCTGCGCACTCAAGGACGCATTTCACACCATATTCAAAATCGTAGACAAGCAATCAACCCATCCGATTCTTGCTCGCTTCAAGGAAGAGACTCAACATGGTCTAGAGAGAGCTGAATGGACGATGGACTGGCACATGCGTTATCAGATACCCATCTTACTTGGCGACAGCTCACTTATTGAGCCATTTCTGCAAGATTTACACCGTCGGCTGGTTGCAAAGCACGAGCATAATAACTCCAGTGGGCAGAACAAGTCTATCAGTGGTCTCGTGTACGGCCCTGGCCTCATGCTCTTCAATCTTGTCATACTACGAATCTACCTAGGCAGGACGGCAGAGGACGACGACGAGATCTACCGATTGGTTGTAGAAGCCGCAGACGACGTTGAACTACAGCGTAGAGAGCAAACAAAAAAACCACGCGACATCGAGCATGATACCACCGAGGACTCCATCTCCATCGCCGACGCCCTCAAGAGTCATTTTTGCGATGAAGATGCTGAGCCTACATTCACAGCGCGAACCAGGATTACGCGCAAACTAACAATTCCAGAGCAAGCGGCTGCCGCTCTACAGGGCTTGCGGGATACGACACGCCTGGAGCTCACCGCATCTTACAGAGGACCCATGCCGAAGGCTTCCGAGATACATGTTGCCAAGAGTGCAAGAACCGACATTGAAGCACGTTTTGAAGCACCTTTGGCCTACGTGCAGAGCCCTGTCGACGAGCCTCATGTCTGGCCACCTTCACAGTCACCTGGGCTGACAGGTGGGCCACCGTACCAGCCTTTCACACAAGTTCCCAGCACACCGTCTACACCGCCAAAGAAACCACAGCCTCGTCCAAGACCACGGACCAGAGCCGTCAGAGCCGACAAGCCTCTAGCAGTGCATGCGCCTGAGCCCCATGCGCGAGACATGTCGAATGGGAGCAACGAAGAGCAACCTACTCAGAAGTGAGTTCACGCTATCCCCTGTCGAATAGGAAATTGAACTGACTTCCATCCAACCATCATAGTCAAGCTTCAAAGGAGCCTGCGATAATCGAGCCGGTTGATAGCTCGCCCAACAAAAGGCCGAAAAAGCGCAGACGACGACACTGATCAGCTGCAACAAGCACGGACAGGTCAGCACGTCCATCAGTGAGTTCATGTACTTGGGTGGGATGGAGTGCACGACAACCCAGAGGGCTCCATGTCTGTGAAAGTTAGAAAACGGTACAAAAAGTTAGAGAACGTTACGAAAAGTTATAGAAAGTTAGAGAAAGTTATAGAAAGTTAGAGAAAGTTACAAAACGTTAGAGAAAGTTAGAGAAAGTTACGAAAAGTTAGAGGAAGTTAAGGGAAGTGAGAGAAGGTAGAGAGCGTCAAGGAACGTTCATGAGTCAATAGATATTGACGACCAGCATGAGGGCTTGACAACGGCACCGTGTAATGGTTCGTGCTGGACTTGTGCAAGAATCAGCGTGCATGGGGTAGCGTCAACACGCTTGAGTGGTATATGCTGGGGTGGACACACGACATATAGCCCCACCTGCTGATAAGATCTACTGTGAGTATCGAGTACCAGTGCGCATGAACGAGAAGGGACGCACGACGTACCCAATCAGTCTAAAATCCTGACCCCATCCAGCCATACAAAAGGCAGAACATCATCCCAGCTGCGGACTAAGGCGCAAACAGCGTAGCTTGCAACTGGAAACCGTGACGGAGTATGACGCGTGGATGCCTCGACGACCTTGCATAATTGACTCCGGGCGGGGTATCAGCCCCGGAGTTTATTGCATGGAGTGGCGGGCATCCCAGTCCAACACAGCTCACACTGCCATTGCCCCTGCGGGGTATCAGCCAGGGGCAGACGCTGTGTGATGGTGGACACCCAGGAGCTCACATAGGTCCTTGCAAGGACCTTAGGTAGCATCAGCTAGGATAGCGACAGTGAGAGGTCCGATGCTAGCTACCCTCAACGAACCGGCGATCTGTACCGTGCACCAACATCTGCTGTTCAACAGCGACGGTACGCCCAACACAGAGAAGGGAGGCAGGACCAGACGGCCTAGCGGTCCGCTCGAAATGGTCAACCACCACCCTCTATGGTCGAGAATATGCATCAGTGTTGAGCACAATGCGTGCTGGCAAGGTCATCACACGGCAGCGAGAGGGGGTAGCAGCTAGAGAGAGTTCCAGTGCCATTGACGGGGGCGGGGGATGGGGAAAGTCAAGGAACGTTGGATACACGTTAGCGAACGCACGTCCCCATAACAGCTTGGTAGGCGCACGTTACGGAAAGTTCCGAATAAAGTAACTTTCTGCAGCCTCCAGCGGAAGATGGGACAAGTCGTTTTGTCAACTGCTGGAACGTCCTGCAGTGTTCGCCATAAGCATTCCTGCTACTGTATCTCAACGCATGAATCTGGCATCATTATAATCCTAATCCCGAGGAGTAAATGGCTATGGATACAGTGGAATGAAGAGCGGAGAGCGGAGGACCGAGACTACGCCTGATCTCGCGTCGCGTCCAAATTGTACTGTACATTCTTCCGGTACTTGGTGACGAGATCGGCCGCTATCGTGACCTGCTCGTTCGCACGGACGATCTCCTACACAAAATAACCCATCCACCCGTCAGCATGCATGCACACTATACACCCCGCACGATAATGATAATAACAACAACAACGGCGCACCTCGAGACACCGGTTCAACTCGACGATCGTCTCCGTGCATTTGTCCTGCAATTTCGCACTTGGTCAGTTTGTTTTGTTTTGTGTGGCGAGGGCGAGGATGTGAGGGCTGCGCCGCGGTACGTACTGCATTTTTGATTATTCGCTGTAGCAGCACGTTCTGGCGTTCGGCGTGGGGGTTCTCCATCGCGTGTGCGGTGGTGGTGGAGAGAAACTTGTCCAACGCGTGCGGCGTCGCGGCCGCGCAACCGGGGTTCGCGTGCGCACGTGACATCGCCATGACTGCTTGTCGTGTCGCGTCCCGCCTCCGACGCGGCATGTTTTGCTCGTTAGGCATTCATGGAGCTCACAAGCAAGTAACAACTTGGTAATTTCTGAAATACGGTACAGCATTGTCTACATAAGATACTCCAAGGATACAGGGTGTCTCGCGACGAGAGACTCGACAGCGAAAGCCATTCACAAAACAGTCAATACGAACGGCTCGTCCGCCAGTTTAATGCACGCAGCTTCCTGTCGCAAGGGAACGGCATTTCAACATCATCTCCAAGCGGTGTCAAATCGCAGAGACGAAGCCAACACTCAGCCCATCGGACCTTCGAGATGAGGCCCTGCACCCACAATGTGTGGGTCTTGAACAGCAGATCCTGCACATCTATCCATTCCTCGGGGGGCAGGGACAGCTGCATCTTGAAGGTGGACATCTCTTCCATCTCGCGTGATGGATCGCGCATGATTTCCGCATATGCGGAGTCAATCACGGTTTGAAGTGCGGCTCGACGCTCTTTCATAGAGAAAATAGGGGACGGAGGATCAGCCGCGGCGTTTGCAGCAACAAACGTAGGTGTGTCAACGGCATCAGCCTGTTGTAGGGATGGAATCTTGGGAAGAGTACGAAAGTCAGCACCAGACTGACCGCACAAGTGAGAGCACAGTAACTTACATCGACGGCCATAGAAGACGAAGCAGCCTGCTTCTGCTTCTGCTTTTTACTGGACGTTGAGCTAGCGTCTCCTTTCTTGTCTGTGGAGTAGTGCTCAGCCAGGGCTGTAAGTGCGGCTCGACGCTCTTCCATAGATAGAATAGGGGATGCAGAGTCAGCCGCAGTGCTTGCAGCAGCAAACGGAGGATCAGCAACGGCATCGACCTGTCCTGGAGATAGCTCCTTGATAGGATAGTCAGCACCGGTGCAGATTGACCGCAGAAGTGAGAGGACTTACATCGACAGCCACAGAAGACGAAAGAGCCCGCTTCTGCTTTTTACTGGACTTTAACCTAGCGTCTCCTTTCTTAACTGTAAAATAACGCGTTAAACCATTCCATCGAATCAGCACCAAATTGGTATGAACTATGACAAGACCAGCAGTAAAGCGCACCTTTCTTCGGAGCAGGTCCGTCCTGCTCATCAAGTTCTACCGTCGCGCGCCGTTTTCCCTTTTGGACCTTGACCTTGACCTTAACCTTGCCCGTTCCTGTAGCTTCGCCAAGTTCAGCCTGCTTGACCGGCAGGCGGTCGCTTGCGATTGTGCCCTCTCGGGGGTGTGAGGCGCCCTCACCCTCAGCTTGCTTGACATCGACAGGCCGCGGTTCAGCGATCGTGCCCTCTGCTTCTGCCTCTGCCTCCGGATGCGACGTGCCCTCTACCTCTGCCCCTGGATGCGCCGTGCCCTCTCCGCCCGCAGCTCCGATCCCCTCACCCGTCGCTGTCGGGTCAGAGGGTGGTGGTGGTGGTGGTTCATATTGCCGGGCACTCTTCCGGGTCACCTCGCGAGTCGTATACCGCCTAGCCGAAATACTGGGCGCGCGGGGCGTCGTCGTCGCTGCCATAGGCGAATCAGTGCGTGCTGCCGGTACTGTAGATGCAGATGCAGAGGGAGTCGAAGCAGGCGCTGTAAAGGGAGTCGGAGCAGTCTGTGCAGCTGGCACCGCAGAGGGTGGCAAAAGAGGCCGGTGAGGGTGCGACCTCCCTCTCCCACTCTTGACAGCGCTGGGTGCAGGCGTCGCCACTTGCTTGGTAGTCCGCGCACCGTCAGTCTGCGACGTCGCGACAGCTTGCTGCTCGCCCTCCTGCTTCCCCTTCCTTCCCAAATACTTAACGTACTCCAGGACGAGGCCGTCGAAATCCTCCCCGGCGGTGAAGTCCTCCCACTGATCGGGGTACGCCTCTTTTCCTGCATCTGCGCGTCCGATGAGCTCGAGGAGCGCGTGTCGCTCTGCTGTAGCGCTTGGCTCTATTTTTTTCTGCGTAGCGATGAGCATATAGTGAGTGGGAGGGGGGTGGGAGACGTTAAGGATGATAGATGAGTAGAAGCGAACAACATAGCACACTACTCACCGCGGTGCTAGCGAGGAGATTGAAGAAGAGACTCGCGTCGCTCGGTTGAGTGATCGAGTTCAGCAGCCAGTCGAGACCAGCGAGGGCGGTGCTGTAGTCGGGTGTGGAGGAGGAGCTACCTCCCGTGCCAGAAGAGGTGGGATCCATACTGCTTAGAGAGAAGGGGGTGGGCGAGTGTGGGTGCGGTGGTTGCAATGGGTGTTGGAGGCAATCAACCAAAGCGTGAGAAACTCACGTGAGCGCGACACTGCGAGCGAGGAGTACTCTCAGTCCGACCGACGATAGGCACCTTATACCAGCTGGTCACTCGTCTTCAGTGCATCCGCCGAATGGCTGTTGTCAGTACACATTGTTATTCAAAAGATTTAGATGGAGTCAAGCGACCGCGGAGGTCACCGTACAATACAAGGTTCAAGATAGCCACTGCAAAGGCCTAAAGAACGAAGCAATATTATGGAGGGTGTTATCAACGCGCAGTACGCGACGTTATTTCCGGGTTGACTAGAAGCAAACTTCAGGCGTCCTCTGCAGGCAACGTTCCTCGGTCCACACCGCCGCAAGGTTCTCCGCGGCGTTATAACATCCTGCATCCTGATGTCATGTCAAGGCTGTATCGCGGGCTGTTGACAACGTTGAAATTGGAGCAAGAAGACAACAAGGGCATTGGAGCAGGAAGAGGACAACGAGGGTCTTGGAGCATGCACAGGCGAGCGAAGGTGGAGTGGACCGTGTTCGTGTCGCAAGTTCGTGGGAAGGATCAACACAGGCTGTACGTGGACGCTTGACAGCCAGCGAGGACGATGCGTCGACCAGCGAGCACCAGGAGTAACTAGTAAACGTATTCAGATCGTGGATGTCGAAGGAAAGGTGCTCGTCGTGGTCCAAGACGACGAGCGCGACCCTCGTTTCCCGAAGCTCTCGTGAACCGTCCCGCCGCAGAAGCGCAGCGAACCGCCGGCTTTAAGCACAGAAGAGAAGATCGGGATCGGGATCATCGAGGGCAGAAGGCGTAGACGCCTATGATGGCATTTTGGAAATGGACGCGAGCTCAGTGAGAAAGGAGAGCGAAGTCATTAATGGCGTATTATATCCTGACATGTAAGTCACAGCACGAGAGCAGGGGTCGCTTACATAAAGCAGTTACACGGACCGATGGGTCTTGCAACTGCTTCAAGCCCTCGGAGTACCTCCCCAACTATCCCTCCTGCCTCCTACTACGTCCACCTCGTTCATTCTTTGGCTGGATAAATTCGCCTGGGCCGCCGTCGTTTCTCCCATATCCTCAGGGGTGTACAGAACACCGTCCAGAGGATGCTCACACTCTCCTTATCCCACAGCAGACTCCCGCCGTGGAAGCTCATCTTCCTCGGCTGCTTCCTCACCTCCACGCTCCTCTACACCTTCCACGGGCCCACCCCCGCCTCGCTCACATCCTCCCTCTCTAACGTGTTCCGCGCCCCTCACCGCCCCCTGTGCTCCCCGCGACTATGGTCCGCGGGGCAATGGCGCGCCATACCCCCCCGCGCGCCGCCAGCGGTGCCAGTGACGTCGCCGGCAGACGTGCTCGCGCTGGACGGCTTCGCGGGGTGCGCGTCCGACAGGGAGTACAACTGGCACCTCGCCGCCGACGCCGACCAGTTCGACCGCTTCCCGGACGTGGCGAGCTACGTGTGGGCCCCGCCGGAGGCGTGCGACGTGCGCCCGCTGGAGGCCGAGAGCTTCGTACGGGACCTCGTGGAGGAGGGCGGGTGGTTGCTGATTGGTGGTGCGTAATATTTCGTGCTTCTGCATTTCCTCTTTTTTCGTACGTAGATGCGTTGCGTCGCACGCTTTCGTTTCCGCGACCCTTCTTTTTCGTTCCTCGTTTCCCTCGTTTCCTTTGGCTCCGATACCGAGTATCACCGACGCCTGGCATGGAGGCGTCCTACCGAGCTGTCTGCCTCGTAGGCTTGCCATGGGGCATCCCTGGCGACGTCTTGGGGCGACGCAATATCCGAGGCATCTTCCCGAGCACGACACCAGCTTCCACGTCTCGCGTCATTACGCGTACCGCCGCCAATCGTTATCGCGCTTGCACGTCGTACACCGTTACCATCCGAATCGTCCTGCACCCCCTAATTGTGGACGCAGCCATGCAGGCAAACCCACGAGGGAGCGCAGCTGTATCTGCTGTGCTTCTCCGTGAAGGCGCACGCCACGCGACCCCGACGATCACTTTGCTAAAATAAAGTTTGATCCGCCTCGGGACTCAGGATGCGCCTCAGTGCTGTCCACTTCGAGTTCAACTCGCCACATCGCAACCTCCGCTCCTCTCATCGCGTTTGCCGAGGCCTGCTCCTGCCGAGAAGAGCAGGATGATCACGATCTATGGACCATGAACTTGCCGTCGCGTGTCGGGTACCCCGTACCCCGGACTGCGCATTGTGGGGAAGCGGCGGCCAAAATATCGGCAGTGGTGCTTCGAGACTCGAGAGCCTGCGGCATGTCTTCGCCAAGTCGGCCACGACGGCATGTATAAGGATGGGTCCTACTTGCGTTCCTGACGTTGAGGAAAGTCAAGCCTCCCGGAACGTCTTCCTAAGCACGTGGCACACCTGCCAGGTTGAAGGACGCGTCGGGTTACGTCGCAAAGCCCTCGACGTTTCCATCTGCGAAGAGCCCAAACGACCTAGCGTGCTGTCAGTTGATACGATACGAGGCTGCTCGTACGCCTCGATCTTGCGCTTGGACACACCTTCAACCGTCTCTCCCACGATGTGTTGCAAGAAAGAAATGCGAAGACGATCGCTGCCGCCATTCGAGGCGTCCGTCCATCCACATACGCTCGCGCTTGGGAAGGCAAAGAGGAAGAGGAATGACGGGCATCGGTCGCCGCGCGGACTCAGTCTTTCGGTTCGTTCTACAGCCATTAGGCGCCCAATACGATGCCGACTCTGGGTGTACTGGTGTGGCGCAATGAACATCTTTAGCTGGCTTACCTCTGGCGTTGCTGAACGTTCGTCTGCTGGCGCAAACTCCCACGATACCAGGAGAATGATCAGGCACTACCACAGCCACAAGCGCGTTAACGCCACGCTACTTCGTGCCGACGCGCTTTCTACTTAATCCTTCAACGATTCCACGTCATTTTACTCCTCACTTTTGTTTCGGTTCACACAAGAATAGCTCGCTGATAGATGTCTCATTTCAACAGATTCAGTCACAGAGAACCACTTCTTCTCCCTCTCATGTCTGCTCTACCCACACGTCATCGCCACGCCCAACTACACCCTCAACCCCTACTGGGACCGAGCATGGCCGCAGCACCTCTACCTCAACCCCTCCTCCCCCCTCCTCCCGCACCTGCACCCCCCGCCCGGCTTCGACATCTCCCTCACGCCGCTCGTCTCCTTCCGCCGCGTCGACCTGCTGCTCACGCAAGACCAGCTGACGGACGTGTACATCTCCTCACACCCCGAACGCGCACGCGCTTCTGACGACGGCGGGGATTTTAAGGTGTTTGAGGGCGGGGACCAGGTGTGGGAGGTGCAGCCAACGGAGTACCTCGCGCAGTTCACCGCGCCGCTGCCGGAGGCGAACTACGGCACGCTTGTCATAAGCACCGCGGGTCACTGGACGGTGGGCACCTTCCCGGGGCTGCGGAACGACTCTATGCCGGGTCAGGGTATCCAGAACGTGGTGGAGCTTTTCGACGAAGCGATGCCGGTGTGGGCAGCGATGGTCGAGGGGTGGCTGCGCGGGGACGCGAGATCGCCGAGTGGCGGTATGACGCGGGGTGGGAGGAAGAGGCAGGTCGTTGTGCGCGCGTATTTGCCGGGGCATGATGGGTGTCATGATATCATGCACCCGTGGGAGACGTACGAGCAGGCGAATATGTCGTTGCCGTTTAATTGGGGGTTCATTACGACGTATAATGATCTCTTCGAGGTTCGTAGTAGTGCCGTATGATTGGAGGTCCAAATCGCTTACTGACCTATTGTCATAGAGCATATTATTCTCAATCCAGTTTCCTGACATCCATTTCCTCCCCATAGACCGTCCTGCGTTACTTCGCCCCGACGCTGTAAGTGCCATCCGCCGTTCAATATAAGCGTATACGTCTCAATAATCTGAACCTGACAGCACGCGGGAGGAGACTGCCTGCACCTCATCAGCGGCACCGGCGTCCTCGAAGGCTGGTCACATTACATCTGGCACTACGTCTCCCGCGAGATCGGTGCCTCTTAGACTCGACGCTAGACGCTAGAAGAACGAGCATTTTGGTTCTTGCTCCTTTACTCCTGTGCTCCTGGACTATCTGTTTGCCTTTGCACACGCTAGTACGTGCGCTGCACTGTCGCTTTTTGGACATCCGATAAACGGACCATGTCACCATGGCATGAACTACGATACTACGATACCATAGATTTAATCGTGTTGACGTTTTCTCTCTCGCTTACTCAAGTGTATCTACTAGATCTACTGATTTGGACGTTGGAATGCTCACATAAACAAGTATCAGATCGCAAAAAAAAAACATCGATGAAGCTGGAAAGACTTACAAAAGATTCAAAAGTACAGGGACGTCGTTTTATGGACGAGACAAAGGAGAAAGTAAACGGACGACTTGAGCAAAGCTGATAAGTGCAAGGTCCTTCTAGACTCTGAGTGCCCATACAAGCACGGTGTACATGGCGAACGGCCACAATATATTACAGACTTAATCTCGCGATGCAGGTTATGGTACAAGATGAGATGCAAGATCAAGGTGAAAAGAACGAAAACTAATCGTTAATGAAATACACTAAAATCACTGAAATCACGAATATTCTGCCATTGGTATCACTTTGCCTGGAAACCAAGTGATAGTAAGTAACACAGCCTGACAGAGCACACGCGAACGTACCAGTATTGTAGTAAGCCGGGGCCCTCTTCCTGCGCCCGAGGATCTCGACATCGCCGCTGTCGAAGAACGAGTAACCAGCTTATGAAAGCGATAAACGTTGTGAGCCGAGAGGACGCCTAGTACGTGAACAAAGGATACTTACGCATCATGTCCCCGTCGTCGTATGCGTCGGCCTCGGGACTGATCCGACCGTTAATGGGACGACCTGTCCTCGAATCGCGCAGAACGCCTGCGTGGTCGACGAAGGGCTCTGCGCGGGGGTTGGCGGAAAGATGGAGCTGGATGAGGATGCGTTGGATGTCGATCAGGTACCCTTGCAGCGTATCGAGGAACCGCCGGGTCTGCAGGTGCTTCGATGACGCGCATCTGAGAGAAGAGGTCAGCGTTGGATTGACATTAAATGCATTATGGTCCACTTACACAGAGAGCCCATCGTCCTTGATAATGTAGCCGATACCATAGCCATCAGCAGCGACGGGACCGAAGCCGAATAAGCGCAACGCCGGGTTTCCACAGTTCGACGTGGACAAGATGGACGTGCTGAGGAGAGACCAGCCCGGGTCGGTGAAGATCTCCGGCAGAGGTGCTTTGTTGGCCCCGTTGCTCGAGGAGCTCGAGCAGTTGCTTGCAGGGGAGATTGGCCGTTCGTCTTGTGAGCCTGATTCACGTTCACGCTGCAGCAGGCAGTACAGGGCATAGAGATGTCTGACGAGGCAAAAGTTAGGACTATGGAAATCTCGTAGAGGTGATGGGGACTCACCTGTCTTGACCGAAACCCTGAATGCACTCCTTGGTCAACTTAGCGTGACCTTGGCATGCTTTGCGCAACGCGTTGACCTTTTGCGCCGGGGTAGCCTCCGAGAAGAAAGTCTTTTATACTGATTAGCAGACGAAAGTGATGTTGTGAGAGAGAACCAACCTTAACAAACTCAACACTGTGGGGCTGAACGGTACGGATGGCTTCAGTCCTACCATGCAAAAACGCCTTTGTCATGGCAGGTTCGTACGTGCACTCAATCCGACCTGGCGAAGTATGATCAGTGATATACACGAAAACCCCAGACACTCCGCTGCATACCGTAAAGACCATAATACGCCGCCTGGAACGCCATCTGCACAAACGCATCCGGACTTAATCCATGGCTCGTGATGAAATTCTTCCCATAACCCTTAAACTCCAGTGCCTGACAATCATTCTGGCAAATCAAGTCGCTCAACCGTGTCTCCGCGAACCGGATCCCCGCACGCAACTCGGGGTAGAGCGTCCACTCGAGCTTCTTCGGCGCGGTGTCGATGAGGTAGGACGGGCGGGGCGGCGGCGGCGTGTTGTGTCCGTGGCGTGCGGGCTTGTAGGATTTTGCGTAGGGTGAGAGTTGGGCGTGGAAGAGGGTTGGCGCGGAGGGGTTGATTGAGCGGGCGAGCAGCATCAGGCCTTCTGTGAAGACATCTGCGGCGAACCTAGGTATAAGCAGAGTCAGCATGCGTAAGATACATGGACTAGACACGATTCCTACCTCAAAACCGTGTGTCCGTCCACACCGGTGTGCTCGAAGTTGATACCGGCGGCACCATCGGCAGTCACGATAATTTGCAGCTGAGGGGCAACAATCAGTTTGATTGACCGACATAGGAGAGAACCCAGGACAGACCTTGTCATACCACCGGTTCACACATGTACCAATTTGGATACCACCCTTAAGTTCATAAGTGCCACAGAGGAAGTTATTGCACAACTCCGCCAAGTTATCTGGCGCAGCGTCGTCCAAGCAGACCACGAAGAGCGCGTTATCCACGACCTCAAGACATGACTCGTTATTGCGATTGCGCACGAGCGCTTTCCGGAGGGAGGACCACACTTTCCTATTTTCCGTAGATAATACACCAATAGAATTGCGTGCGACCTGAGGACCCACAATGAGCGCACATCAACAAAAGGCGTGGGGCGCAACACACCTCGTGGACCGGGAGCTGGTCAGCGTCGGCAATGATTGCTTCCAGGTTGCGGAGAATCTCCCGCTCGGTGAGCACGGGCCGGTTATCCTGGTCCAAGACGTCAAACCAATCTGCGATATGATAGGGTATAATCAGAAGCTGCGTCCAATTGAGTGATCAAGACAGAAGGTGATGCCCTTACAGAATTGGCCTCTGCGCAGGACGATTATGTGCCTGGCCTCGTTGTGCGTCTCCATACGGCAGCCTCTCTGAAAGGAAAGTGGTTAGCGGTCAGGGCGGGGTAGAGAGTGTGACGGGGTGGGAGGAGACTGACCTCTGTGGGTATACGTGCGGTCCCGAATAGGCGGGTATATTGGTCCATGTCGAGGGGTGTGCCCCGGATGGTGTCGGGCTCGAGCATGCCTGCTCGGAGGTCATGGATGAAACCTAGCGAGGATATAATGAGGGAGGCGGCGCGAGGGAGCTGGGAACCACGGTCAGGGGTCGGGTCGTTTCTGAGGCATCGTCAGCACGCGCACGCTTGGCGAATGACGGAAAATGACTCACTCGAGTACGAAGAATGGATTGAGGGCAAGAACCACTGGGTCCGAGTGAGAGAGATACGATTCATACCTGCGGACGACGCGGTCAGCCACTGTACGGAACGGCTGTGCAGGAATCTCACCAGAAGTCCTCGATATAACTGCGGAGAAGTTGGTGAGCTTCCAAGATAGAGTGACTGTTACATGAAGTAATTCGCACCTTGCTTTGTGTTCTGCCCATGCAATCAACCGTTCTTGTATCCGAGGTCCTTCGCCCTTCAAGAAGTCTTCGACGGCCCGCTTGGTCTCCTCGTGGTCTTTAGGGTCTTGCAGTCCCTCCAAAGCTCGCAAATACCTCTCGCAGGTCTCCTGAAGCGGTGGAATGGGCAGTTTTGGCAGCTCATCCTGCCTCGAGAACGTGCGGCCACCCTGGGGATGAGGCGTGAACTTCGTGACTGGACTAGAGGACATGTTTAGTGGAGGGAAGGGCTACAGGCAGTTTAGCAAGTAGATTGCGCCAAGCTGCAGGTATAAATGCGGGGTAATCACGTTCATGCCGTGCTAGTGATCGTGGACGTCCAATTGCAGCCTAGCGCGAAACCAGCGCACTCAGGTCCCGCGGGGCGCCTCCCTCTTCCGTTTCCGCCTCTCTCTGCATTTCGACCGAGTCTTTCGGCCAGCAGAGCGATACTCATTTAACTAAAGCCGACGACACGAAGAACGAGAAGACATGCAGCGGTCCAGTTTTAGCTGAGGAGTTCTGTGGGCAGAGTCAGCCGTGGATTCGTGTGCGTTGTTTGGGCGGAGGAAAGCAAGGAGGAGGATGTTGAGCGGAATTTGACTGATCTCGTCAAATTCGTGTTTTGATTTTGAAGCTCACGTGTGCCGAGTCCGTCTACCAATCATCTACGTCAGATATCCTCTGACATCGTTCAGCCCGAGTCAAGCGGCTTGCGTCCCGCGATGAGAAGCAAATTAGACTCGTTAGGTACCGAGGTGTTCACGAGACCATGCGCTAGTGTTCCAAACATCTAGAAAGCGTGTTCCGAAGAGCAAGGGAGCCTAAGGGAGGACGGAAGCGGAAGGTCTTCAAATTGAATTTGTATTCTACGATCGGTGCTATACAGTTCGGCGCTGCACCCCGCACAGTTGCGGTAAGAAGATTGCGAAGACGTAGCAGAGTCTAGCAGAGTGCGTAAAAAACGTTTACAACAATATCTTTTCTTATCAATGACCATACCATGCATTCGGTCTAAAGTTTGGTCATGCTGAAGCTATGACTGCGTTCTAACTATACGCATCGAATGCAGCCGTACACGTAGTATCCTGTGTCAGCAGAGAACGAGCGATTATGAACAAAGACCCCCGCGTAGCATGCTCGGCCACGACGAAGCAGAGCTCGTCAGAGCTCGCGATGCGAAAATAGTTACAGTTTCTTATGACTGAGGTACCAAATCACAGCTCGGTGTGCGACTTGGCAAAGCCCGTTCTCAGACTGGGTTGAATATGATACCGACGCGACTGCTATAGTCGGAGGTAAACGATCGATTAGTATTAACGCTGTAGACTACTGCTCACAGGACGTCAGTCACCGTCCGCACAACGGCATTGGCAGCTGGCAACAGGACAAGTCTCATGAGCTCGGCCACCATCTTCACCAATGAACCACTCTAGTATGTGCGTCGCGTGTCCGCCATGGCGGCATGTCTGGCAGAAGACAAGCGCGTCGTCTATGGTATCTATACGATCAAATGTCACTCAATTGCCTATATGGACGATAGACAACTGACCTTTCGAATGAGTATGCAATAGTTCAGCATTCCTCGCAGCGTCCTGGACGATGCTGAGCGTCATCAAGCAGATAGAGCAGCGAGGCAAGAGCCGTCCGCAATGTACACAAGCTGTCGCCTGGAATCAAACTCAGCATAAGCCCAATCAAACAAAGCGCAGCATTCCGTACCTGAACGCCATTCGGCCACGGCGGC
Organism: Phlebia tremellosa; assembly: GCA_011032875.1. Taxonomy (NCBI): domain Eukaryota; kingdom Fungi; phylum Basidiomycota; class Agaricomycetes; order Polyporales; family Meruliaceae; genus Phlebia; species Phlebia tremellosa. The sequence continues at coordinate 79,333 of JAAIFI010000099.1, read as the reverse complement.
GTAAGAGGCTTATTGCAGTAATTGCATCTCAGGGAGATCTGCGGCGGTGTCCACTTGAACGGAGCCAACTCCCCCTGCTGGATCGCCTCGTTCAGTATCCGCCCCCGATCGATATCGAGCTGACATCGATAGTGGAACAGCTTCCACTGGTCGAGTAGGTCGCGATACGAGCTCAGCCACCGCTCGGTGCGCGCATCGTGCGCGCGTGCCGGGTTCAAAGACGCTAACAACGCCACCGACTGGATATCCCCGGTGCTGTCCAGGTAGGTCTGGAGGAGCTCGATGCCCTGTGCTGTCAGGCCTGTGAAGATCAAACCCTCAATATCGCCATCTTGTGTGCAGCGGTCCATCATGCGGCGCAGATACGAGGAGAGTTCCTTATCGCTGAGGAACTGCAGCGCGATGGCCAGCCGTTCTCGCACGGGGAGTGCCTCTTCTTGCAGAACCTCTGTCCAGTCGTCGTTGACCGTGAGATGGGTTAGCATCGCTCGCAGGTAGGGGTCATGCAGTCGGATGATGAGGCGCTCGCAATGTTCTCGCAGATCTGGGTTTTTGGCGCCGCTTCCTGGGGTGAGTGCGGCCAACATGCCGGACATCATATGATGCGTTTCGTCTAATGAATGAGAGGATGCGGGTTGAATGCGAATGCCTAGACATCGTGCGAAATCTTTAAACTTACCTTTACTTCGCATGAGGACATCCACCGCAGCCCGATGCTGCTTCGTGAAGACGAGCCAGCACGCCGCTTGGGAGTGTTTATGTTCCTTTTCCCACCTCTTCACCGCGAGAGCTAGGTCGTCTTCCGCCAAGCTCCAGCCGCACAACTGCAGCATAAGCTGCCTCTGAGCAAGTTTGTTCGTGGAGACCACCGGCTTCCACGACGTCCGCTCGGGCAACGACCCCGCCATCAGTGCGGTCATAGCGTTCGAGAACTCGTCGTTTTGAATCTCACTAGTTGGTCTAGCGCGTCTGCCTTGTCTTGAACGCGAGCGGGAGTGCTGTGACTCCAGAATGAGGTTGGACACTGGTGTTGGTGGCACATCAAGCAGTAGACTTCGTAATGGAAGGCGAGGGGTTGGCTGACTGGACACCTGTATACGTGATGAGCGGAAGCCATCCCATATACTATAAATCCCTTGGTAAGAGAAGTTATAGCCATCAAGAGATGCTGGAGGCACATTCAAAAGCTTATGAGAATCTAGAGATACCATAAGCAGATGCAAACGCAACACAAGGGAGCTAGGGCTTACGATTGATCCACAGCCAGATCTGTGAAAGAGCGACGTCTTCTACTGACGTGTCTTGTACAACCGCAGCGTTATGCAGAGGCTGAAATTCTGTCAGTACCACCGACAACTGCACTGCTCTATATGACACACACATTAACAAGCCCATAACCTCGGATGACCCTCTCCCTCATAATCATCGAAATATCGCCTTCGATCGCATGTTGCATAGTGGTCTCTGTCGATCGCGCCCACGCGGGCGACGCGTCCTTTGACTTTGACCTGCGCGTCGAAGTACGGTGCTTCGCCTGGCGTCCATCGCGGTCCTCGACTCGCGTCGGAGAAACCGACCCCGACCGTTTCGACGACGAGTGCTCAAAGTACATATTCCGCAGCGCGGCGGGACTGTACGTCCGCCCGGGACGTGTGGCAGCTAGGTTCGCGCGCTGATGCGTCGAACTACCGTGCGTGGACGCGGACCGGCTTGCTCCTCGAACAGAACCAGTACCCCGCAAAGCAGGGAAGCCGTCCTCGTCCCCGCGGCCGAAGGTGGGCAGCGCGGTGGCACGCCCGCGGGCAGGATGGTCTTCACGGGAGACCTTTCGGTCGACTGAGCGGGGCGGGGAGGTGGGTAGGACGGGTGCGGCTTGTTGGACCGGGATGTCCCAGGGCTCTGGAGGTGGTTCGAGCTCCTGGAAGCCGGGTACGATTGTGTAGGATTGGCCGATGCCCATCGCGAGGTCGCCACGAGCACTCCAGGGGGTGTGTATTGGGGTATCGTGCACTGCGTAAAGTTCCAAGTCCCCTTCTTTGTTCACGACCATGACGTTTGATGTGAGGGGGGCCGTATCGGCTGTAGGCACAAAGGCAAACGATGCTAGTGAACGGTTGAAGTACTTGGCTGCAGCAGTTCTGTCAGTATAGAGGATGTAATGCGAATAATATATGCGCACTTCTTCTCGTGTCAGACAGGACCAGATTATATGGCAATCTCTGGTTGTCCATTGGAGTAGGAGGAGCTGATACGTGATTACCACTGTTATTCGTCCATGGTAGCATGTTCGATGTCGCGGCCCATGATAATCGAAGCGGCCGTGTTGATTGAGTCGAGTCTCTCGAGCGACTTCTATCTGGAGTCCTATCCAGCACCTCCACCTGCTGCAGGTCCCAAAAGCGCACATGACTCGAATCTCTCTCAAGTGTAGCCAAAACCCCCCTTCGTATAGGCGAGAATTCCATACCGGACAACACTGCATTCGGTTTTGCTCGTTCTCCGTCGGCAGACGCGTCTTTTTCCGTGAATGTAAGAAGGGGATGCGACAGCCGTCGGGCGTCCCATACAGTTGCTACCCCATCTCCGTAGCATCCGATTCGATGAGGGTCAAAAGGATCTGTGGCGATTCCGTGGACCTTGCTGGCAGCGGTGAATACGGTGGGTGTTGGGGTCCTGAGGTCGAAGAGACGTAACCAGCGGTGCGAGATGCCAGCTAACAGCAAAGTTGTCGATTTTGGTAGGAAAGCAATGGAGGAAACGGTATCTGTTGGCGCAAGCTGCTGCAAAACGCGTGGATCTGTACGCGGTGCCAGCTCTCCGCGGGGTATCTGTGGTTGCGGGCGCGGAGGGGCGTTAGGGGGCGCGACGTTGAACGTCAGCTGGGTGGGTGACTTGACGGACAGAGTTGGTGTTGCAGTGAGCACGTCCCATATGACGAGACTCGCGTCGCCCCTAACCTTGTCCAGTCCGACAGCAAGGTAGTTCGGATCGGTCGAGCAGAAGGCAAGTGTGTTGACGGCGCGCGACATACGGATTGGGAGGGTCACGGATGGTCCACTGGAAAGCGACTGGTTGCGCGCGGACTTGGTAGCCTGCAGTCGTAGGAGGTCTACTTTGCCACCTTGAAAGCCGACAGCTACGAGGTCATCGAAGGCGGGGTCTGGAGACCATGCCATGCACTGTATGCGATGTGAATAGCGAATGAGTGTACGCTTGGTTCGCCGGTACCTTCATCATAGTCAGATCCTGCTTGGACGTGACAGGCCTAATCTCCGAGGTGTCTGAAACCCATTCGTACACGGTGATTTGGGACCCTCCGCCCACGAGAAATTTGTCGTCCAGCCTGGGATGCCATAGCAGACGTCTATCGGTTTGGGCGACCATCCTTTGAAGAGTTCAGCTCGAGGATAAGAGAGATTTTTCAGGACATTTCCAGACTAGAGTAAAAGAAAAAAGCCTATGGAGTATTATATCGTCTATTTCACTTGAAGACCAGGATAATATTATACCTAGGTTCGTGCTTCCAAGGACGGGTGGTGGTAATTCGGAAAGGGTAATTTTAGGCGCTCTGAACCGTCATTACGTCGGAATGATGCGAGCCTCGTTGCCGGAGTGCGTTGCTTGAACGCGAACCACCTGTTTGTCCCGTCTTCAACTTGATAGCGAAAGTTCGCTGAAAGGGTGCGGTCGGTATTGAACGGCTCATGGTAGGAAATACGCCTATATTCATTTCTATTCTCTCTGATTTCGCGTTATGACGACAGGTGGACTGCACTATGGACTCCTCTGCGCCTCCAGTCAGCTGCCCTGCCCATCCGACACTTATACATCGCACCGACAGTCAAGTGATTGAAGATACCATCAGTACCAGACTGCAGCAGATTGTCGAACATCAAGAAGCGATCACCCGTATTCATGACGAAATCGCTGCATTGAAATTACGCCGCAATGCAACTTTACCTATCTCGAAACTACCCACCGAAGTTCTCTCAGAAATTTTTCTGCTGGTATTGTCGAGCATTTTCAACAAGGGATATGATGACGATTACTGGGGGCAGTCCCCCAATTCCTGGTTGTCAGTCTTACATGTCTGCCATGCATGGCGCGAGGTCGCATACCATCTTCCTCGACTGTGGACCTTCATTGTGCCCTCGCATCCACTGCTTGTACAAACCGCCTTGAAGCTTTCACAAAATCTGCCAATCGCCATTGTTCGCCACGGCAGATCTTGGTACAATACGATTGAGAGCTACACATTCATATTCGCAGAATTCTTCCGCATCCGTCAGGTCTATCTACGAATTACGCGGCAAGTTTGGAGTTTGCTCTCCGACTCAAAGGAACTCTTGCTAAGGGCCCCACTACTAGAGGACATCTCTATCGACCTCACCGCCACTAACACTTCCCGCTTCTCTTTCTCAACCATGGACCTTCCGCGACTCACCTCTCTTAGAGCTACCTTCGAGCACGGCACATATCGCATTCTACGTACTCTTATCCGGCCGACACTTACATCTCTGTCCTTGTGGCACTACGACAGCAATCCCATTCAGTTGATGGATGTGCTAGAGAGTCTTCCTGCCCTGCAAAACCTCGACCTACATGATCACAAATATATACTTGAGCCTACACCTCAAAACATATTACCACCACCTATACGAACAGTGACCATGCCTGCGTTGAAGCTCCTCAATATCGTGGCCCATGACTCTGGTATATCAAGTGCACATTTACTCGATCATTTTGTCGATTCACCCAACACGGAGCTTCGATTCTCCACTCAGTCACCGTGCCGCACCGCAGCCGAGTACGCAATGATTCTAGGATCTGTTAAATCAAACGTTTTGAGGCGCTTGGAAGCATCCAATCCTACGGCTTACATTCGGAGCGTTCGCCTATGCACTGCATATGAAGATCTTAAAATCACTTTGTATGACACCGCTCAATCGCTCGAGGAGCAGGCCTGGTGTACTCGCGAGCAGGGAGGGATCCTTGTGTTGTACATCTCTCTCAAACTCGGAAACGATGGGAGAGTATCGGCATTCAAATTTCTCACTGGTCTCAACATCACCCATGTGAAAGCCTTGTACATCGACTCCTTACCGATTCCCAGTCGGTCTTGGCTCGGGCGACTCCAAGACATGTCGAAAGTGGAATACTTGGGCTTACGTGGCATGGCGGCTTACAGCTTTTTCACTGCGATGGCGCTTTCAAAGGACAACTCAACTGTATTCCCAGCCTTAAAGGTGCTGCAGTTACGGGAGTTCACGTACACGGAACCATCCCGTTCCGATGCGAATGTCATCTTCGTCCAGTTCATCAACAAGTTATCATTGCGGAGAGCGATGGGCTACGGGCTCAAGAGACTCGAGCTCGTGGGGTCATGTCATCTGACAGAAGATGACTACAACGCGTTTCTGAACGGAAGGATAGCAGAACAAGTTATAAGGATCGACGGGGACGAATCGTAGAGTACGCAAACGCAACGATTGTGGTTAGACGGCATACACAGGTGATGTGTGCATATCTCCGGATGACCTTACTTATCACGTAGCGATGTCGTGTAGATGCAGTCGAACGAGCCTTCCTTTGCCTCTATAATCCCTTTGTCAGAGGATGGAGAAAGAGGCAAGAAGAGGGATTATACCCAGACCGAGGACCCCGATCGGCAAAAGCCGCGCATGGGCAGACATACTAGAATCGTAACTGCACAGGAAATTCGCCTGCATCGTGTCCTCCACGACTACTTCACTTGCAACCTGACATACGCTGCGGAATTTGTTCATAGTCACCAGATCTAATTTGCTCGTGGAAACATACGTCCTACTCCCACCAGATCACTGCCGGACCGCTATCTGCCGAACCGTCCACCTAGTAGGTCAGCCTCCACAAATATTGTCTCAGCAGCATCGCAGAAGTTGTCCTCACACTTTTCATATGCCTCTCTTCACGGTAAATAGCGATGATGGCTTCTACCTCGAACCCAGCAACCGAATGGAAGGGTGAAGAGCGCACTGGCTTGGAAGTAGGCTCCCGCGAGATTCAGCCAGCCAGTCTTCCGGACGAAGCTCTCTCAGAAGTCTTCATGCAGTATGTCAAAGAGTGTCGGGCGAAGTACGAGAATGCTTCATGAGATGATTATACGCAGCATGCACTGTGCCCCTATCCTCCAGAAGATTACCATGCGGCGCAGATGTTGCTCCCGAACCTTCGTACGCTGGTGCTCGATCGCGCGTACTGGAGCATCTACCAGGACCCCGCGCTTCGTATACACCCGTGCGAATTTGCGACGGAATTGGCTGCTGCGATTTCCCTTCGGGAAGGTCTCCATCAGCTTGTGGTCTGGCGAGGCCAAGCGATTGCTGCAGAGGTGGCACACGTAGCGGCTCGGGCAAACGAGGCGAACATCGATTGGGACGGTGATGTGGAAGACTCATGCCCAATTCTTTCCTTCTTTTATATCTGTGTATACGTTTTGTGAACGAAAGAATTGATTTAGTGTACATGTACTCAGAAGATTTGTAATTGTACGGTGGATGTTATGGATAAACAACAAAGAAGTAGACAATTATGCCGTTGCGAATGAGATTTCTGAAGTTCGTATGCCAACCGCTAAGAACGTTCATATCTTTACCTCCTCGATAATGTGATCCGATGCCTTATCCTTCACAGAGTTGTCTTCTGCGTTCGCCGCAGCGATACCCACTTCTCGCTCCGCATCGGCCGCAAGTTTCGCAGCGCTGTCGTCGCCATCGAAGAGGCTGAGAAAGGAACAACGTCAGTTGCGGTCCAGCACACTACGAGACGAGATACTCACGCCGCAGTTTCCTCGAGTGTGCGCTAACATACAACTCATTAGAAATGACAAACCGACAGAACATGATACGGGTGTACTTACATTCTTCGTCTCAATCACGTACATGTACGTGAAGACGATCTCAAATGCAAGCCAACAGACGTACACGAGCTGAGGGATTAAGATGAGTGATTTTATAGACCCACAGATTGCAAAACTAACATAGTACTTCCACCCTAGCCTATTCGGAAGAGTCAGCGAGAAGTGTCAAGTTCGGGGAGTATGGAGTACTTACGCCTGTAGAGCAATTGGGTTTACATATCTTGACATGTTTTCAATATCAGCGAATAGAAAGCAGACAGCGACAACTTACTGGTTGAAGATGAGTGACAGTGTAACCGCAAAACTGAACACAGTATAGCCCTTCGCACGGATGGCGAATGGCAGGATCTCGATGTTGTATCTGATAGAAAGTAAGAACACGTATCGTCACAATTGAAGCGGTACGTACGAAGCGAGCAGCGGAGTAAACGCAATCTATGGGAAGCTTTGGGTTAGTATCCTGCACGTAGAAGGCAGGTGGCAACGTACGTCGTCTAGAAGAAAGATATCAGCATACGTCATGCAAATAAACCATTGTACTCACAAAATCCGTAGAACAGGACTGCAGTGTAGCCCACGCCGTCAGTACAATTGGGTGTGGGAATAGATCGGTGAACGTACATATCATGGCAATGAACGTGTGTGCGGCCGCAAGGTTGCCGTGGATCGAGTATAGGGCGAAGCAAACCGTCTGCAGCGTCCAGAACACGAACATTCCTGGTGACTCGGTTAGAGCAATATCTTGATAAAACTCCGAAAAGACATACCGATGGTCGAAGCGATGAACAGCGGCCTTCTCCCGATGCGGTCACAGAGCAGGCCAGCAGTCGAAGCGATGATAAAGTTGAAGATATTTAGGAGGCCATTCTGTGATGGATAAATGTCAGAGGGTCATAAACCTTCCGTGCGCAGTGGATGCTTACAATAAGGAGCTGCGTTGTGGGGTTCACCACTGGACAGGTCTGCCTGAGTTTCACACATGCGTGAACAGATCAATCATACTTACCGCCGATAGCCGTGAGGGTCTTGTTCATGTCTACGTTCTATGTAAGAGAAAGCTGATAGTCTGATGCCTCATATAAACTTACAGTATGAACTGCATAGTGTGCAAGAAATGTCAGCCACAGCCTGAGAAGACTAGCTCTGACTTACATTAAGTTGTTCCCCGACCACTGCGAGAAGAACGCGATGGCGATCATGACCCTAAGTCGCCGCCTGTTTCCAGGGGTCTTGATCAGTGTCAGCCATCCAACGTTCTCAGACTCCCGATCGAGGGCGATGGCCTCGCGGATCTCTTGGAATTCATATTCAACCAGAGGATGGGTCCTGTAATTACTATTAGAAGCAATAATAAGAGGGGAGAACGGAGGCCTCTCACCTATCTCCATTACCGTGGTAGTAAGCGAGGATCTTGAGGGCTTCCTCTTCTCTATCACAGAGTTATGAGATGACCCTGCCGATATACCATAGAGGACACAACACACCTGCCCTTCGAGCAAAGCCAACGAGGAGATTCCGGAACAAACCAGATCAAACACACTTGGCATACCGACGGAAGTGCTTGCAGCGCGGACGGAATACGCCACGACCAGCTTGTGGGAATGTGGAAGGTACCGAAAGTCTGGATGTTACAGTCGTGAGCAATCGGAGGGCAGATATTCCCACCAGATACGCACCGTCCATGCAGCGCTGCACGGATCAAAACCCGCATGAGCCAGTGATGCTGCATATACTCCGGAAGAAAACTCACACGATACTGCCCACAAACCTGCATTGGTACCGAAGAAGCTGAGCGGAGCGCAGACTGCTGATACAGATGGCACGCACCATAGAGCATTATATAAAGAAGTCACTGGCCCGCGTTGTGAAGGGTAAGCAAGCTCAGTGACAAGTACCGGTGCGGCAGAGGCCGCAAAGGTAAGTCCGAAACCGATCATAAACCTGAGTCGGAACATTAGCACAAGGTCACCGTGTATTCTATCTTCAATAATCACCGAGCACCAATGAACATTCCAACGGAGTGCGATGCGGTTTGCAGAATCGTGGCGGCGCACATAATAAACGCGCCAAGCGTGACAGCTGCTCGCCGTCCATAATTGTCTGATACATATGGCGAGAAAGGGTAGGCAGCTAAGCATCCTATGTTCTGGATAGCGTTGAGCAGACCAAGCTGCAGAAAACAGATATGAATGAAAATGAAACCACTGAGTGATAAGGCCGATAACGCACCATTCCTGCCGTTGGATTGTTGAAAGCGCTTCTCCACTGGCTTAACGATTGCAGGCCATCTACCTATTGTCTCAGCAAAGGCCACAGGGGAAGGTAACCACACATACTCATCATACTCCCTGCAGATGATACGATCATGTTAGCTATGGAAACATATCGCACATATAGAAGAACGTACCATCGTAGCCGTTGGTGGTCGACGTGATGAGGCTGTCAAAACAGTTATGCATGAGCTATAGATTATACGTAAAACGATTGCAAGCACTCACAGCAGTAATATCCACCCATTCAAAGCGATGATGCGTTTGTTCTTGTACCATGGTCGTGTAGCGTCGACGAGGTGCGCGTAGCCTTGTCCGCCTCCACTGTGCACAGCAGCTGGTCCGCCCATGTCGTAGTCGAGTACAAGATTAAGGTGGTATAGGTGAAGGGAATCCCTGCGAGGAGAAGAGAAGGAATACGGGGGCTTTGGCTAGGGCCTTATTTTATTGGATGTTCGGAGAGATGAGAAACGAAGCACGTACGGCGAAATGTCGCAACAAGCAGCCTGGAACTGACGTGCAGTTCCCAACTCTGTGGGTATATCTCGACCTGCGGCGCGAGACAGGAGTGAGAACGGTGCAATCGAAGAGCCAAGGCGAAGAAATCTGGTACGTACTCCGTCAAGCTATGGCGAATGGGCCCAGAGTCGTGGGGCTTCGAAAAGACTTCGTGCAGAATCAATATCTATACGGACTTATTTCGACGATCAGCTTTCATTTCGCACAGACTGACCACAGATGTATTCACCGTTAGCTCCACGATTTATCCTGATACAGTGGGAGGGGGACCATGCAAGCGGGGAACACGCTCAATACGGCAGGTCTTCAGTAACGAACAGAGACCCTTGCAGTCGCATGAGACTTGGATATGTTGGATCATCCCCGAGTTTGATCCCGAGAAGTTGAGAAGGTCGATAACGAGGGAGCACTCCTCATGAAAGCCGAGTGGCGATAGGCAATCGTGGCAGGCCCGAGTTCGTGTTCTCAACGCTGCGATTAACCAAGATGGAAGTAATGCGCATAGCATCATGCTACATCCATGATGGCGGGACTGTTCAAGCGTAGGCAGGAGTTGAGACTGTCAGCGTCAAGGTCAGCGTGATGGACTTGAATCATCTGGGGCACAGTACTCACATCGATAGTGTCTAGAAGCCTTCCGAATGCCGCCGTTAAAGAATGGGTAGACGACGGGAAGAGTGGCAAATGAAAGTCAGCACTCGCCCTGAGTGGACTCCCATCATCAGAGAAGTTATAGCAAACATGCTTGTTGCCCGAATTGTTATCCAAGATTGAAAAATAAGGATCAACGTTCAAAATCAAGACGGGACGGAAATGTGAAGATGGCTGACAGGAAGGCACGTTGAAGAAACGAAGCTAGGAAGTGTATCACCCACGGCCGTGAGACTGTAGGCCGGGATCCCAGCACGCAGCGGACAAATACTCTCAATGTCGAAAGTCTCTCAGGCTGCGCAAGAAACGAAGAACAGCCTGTCTGTTTGAAACAGTCTTTAGGCAAGGTGAGTAAGAGAGCGTTTCTGTAACGTGGAACCTGAAGATACTAACGAGTGCACCCGGTGTGAGAGATACGGGACGTGCGGAGCGAGATGAAGCGTCTGTAAGGCAATTCTGCAAACCATATCCAAGAGGATAAACCCAGAAAGCTGCCACCCGTGGAGAAGTACTCGGTGCCGTAAGGATGAGCAGGGCAAGTGCTCTTCCTTACACGTCATTGGTAGCTGATCTTCAGTGGACCAAAATGTCGCACATCAACATACATCGGGATCTAGCGAGCGAAGGAGAACCACTCCACCTCGAAGGCTGGCACGCGATGTTGACGCGATGATCTCAATGCGACAGGCTGCGAGGCCCGTTAACAACTTCGCTATAGGAGCAGCGAGCCAGAATGTGTCTAGAAGACGTTGGCGCAGTGTCGAACACTTGACGATAAGCAAGAAGCATGCGCTACAGTGCACGAAGCGGCTATGAAAGAATCAGTCAGACGCATTGCCGAACCAAGCGGCGGACTTACCTGAAACTTCGCAGCCGCATCCCATATTTTATGTAATCAGGCGCACTATCCTGCATAAGAACCATCTTGGCTTGTATGATATAAAATGAAGAGGGACTCTACAATGCAGCATGCACGCCACTGTAAGTCAGGTCAAAATGCAACAAACAAGCGACGGTGGGGCGCAATTTCTTCGGCAGATATCAAAATTACTATTCGCATAGACTGAGTTATGAAGAGAGTTGAACCATACACGAACGCCGGAGATACACCAGCTCGGTCGAGGATGGACGTGGTAGTGTTGGTCCCACTGAAAGCTCGAGTTCAAGTTGTTGATCGATTCAAGCGGATGAAGTGGGCCGCTTCTCCGGGCCGGTTGTCGCATCAGTCTGCCACAAACGCAGAAGTACTGTAGCCTGCTGGTCACTACCATTACTACAACTTTCGGCCTGAGCTTGGATATCATTCTCTTTGCGTTGTGTGCTCGCTGATCGTATACGTGCGAACATCTCTCAACAATGGAGTGGGCTAGTGAACTCATGTATGTTAGTCAGATTTGTGTTGTTACGTTACTCACATTCCCACAGTGACAAAATGTTTGAAGACGCGGCCTGCGATGCTGGCCCGCGTGCAACTCAGTTTCCCCAGATAATAGGCAGCAGCCAACCTCACGTTTGGGACAGTACAATGCAGCAATCGATAGCCAACGAGCTTCCCGACGATATAATTATGGAAATTGCGGCTTGGTGTATGACCCTCTGCCGAATTGAGAACCAGGACGCGCACCTACCCAGACCATATCGTTGGATTACTGTCACTCATATCTGTCACCGCTGGCGCGTCGTTGCACTCTCTGTCCCCGCCCTGTGGAGTCATGTCGTACCAACCAGACTCGAGAGCGTATCAGAGTTTCTGCGGCGCTCGAAGCAGGCACCGCTATCTGTGCGATCTTCTCGTCGCTACGCCACGAATCTGGGCTGGCTCGAGTCTGCAAAAATCATACTGAAAGAAATGCATCGCATAGAACATATGGAGCTCACAGTGTCAATGTCGATTTTGCTGAAGATGTTTTCCCTGCAAACCCAGCAGGTCCCACGGCTGCGTTCTGTGGTGTTGAGAAACGCCGCTTGCGCGAGGTATCCTCAGTGGGAAACACATCCAATCCACAGGCCTTTACCTTTCTTTTCACAACTACAGCCTCCCGCAATACGACACTTGCATCTCGCGCACTATCCTCTTGTGGCGGTTCGCTCCATGCTGCAGTGGACAACACTTACGGAGCTAGTCCTTCGGACTATAACGGGATTTTCATCCATAGTGGATCTTCTCGATACCTTGAAGAATCTTTCCCACCTCGATCGACTCACACTTGACCACGTGGATGAGCACTTACGCCTTGTCCCGCCAGATGGTGCCAATCGCCACTTTGCAACATTTCTTCCCCACCTGCAACATTTATGCATCATTGACCGCCTTCAGTTCATAACGGCCTTTCTTTCTCAAGTCACTCTCCAGCACACAACAAGAATCCGGCTTGACGATGGTGGCACCACTGCGACACCCTCTGATATTGCTGCTTTGCACGCCGCCCTGTCTATCTCGCCGCATGGCGTTCGATCGAAAGCGTTCGGGGCACAGCAGTTGACGAGCATCGTTATCGCTCCCACCTCCTCGAAGCTGCGTGGTAGTTGGCCTCAGGTCGCCTTCACGGCATATGGAACGCAGCTCTCTCTAGACCATCCGCTTCTCGATCCGGACCAATCATTGGTCTCAGTCTCGATGACCCCGCGATTGCTGCAGTGGCCCGGTCATCCCGTATTATATGCATTGAATGTCTTGTGCGCTGCATTTCAAGTGACAGGAGTGCGAGCTGTGCATATCCGAGGACCGGTCAGCTGCGACTGGCCCACGTTTTGGTCAGCTATGCCGCATTTGCAGAACGTACGTCTAGACAGGCGCGTAGTCCATTGCTATCGCGCAGACATCCTTGCCTTTCATCCGAACGCCGAAGTATATATACAAAGCTGATTGACTGGATATTCTTGAAGAGAGTTGGTGCTCCGTCGATTGATATGACAATGCAAATGGCTGTAGATGAGTATTAACATAAGGTATTCTGAGAGCACTGTTGGAATTATATCTCAAGTTTGCATGATCTTACATTATAACCTGGAGTAATTTCCTCTTCAACTATTATAGTATACGGCAGTATACTACAATCTTGTTGGTCGATGAGGCGCAGCATTAGGTTTTGATACCCGGGGCTGTGTAGACAGTCTAGCTTTCTTCGATGGGGCACCATCATGTGCAACAGAAGCTACATTGTGTGCAGTGTCTTCGACCTCTTCTATTGGACGGCGTTGAGGGACTGACTGAGCTGCGGCCGGGTTTGGATCATCAGCGCATTTAATGTTGGGGATGCGGTTCGATGGTGCGGTCTGTCTATCAAGCAGCGACCGACGTTGAACGTGAATATCTTCAGTCCCGATCATATGCACGATTTGTAGGAAGCTCTCGGCGAATTCTTCGTGTAGACCATCGGCACAGTTGTCCGGAGGCGATCGGTAGTCCTCAGCTTTAGCGTAGTATTCCATCATATGTAGCCGTAGACGGTCCAAAACCGCTGCGAGAGGCTGGATTGATGGATGTAAGACCCCGATATTACGGCCGTACATGTCGTCTCCGCCTCTCAAGGCTACGTATCTGGCACCTCGGTCGTTGAATAACTGATCGGCATAATCCCGTTGCGCTTGAGGATCCCAAAAATGCACCGGTCGTGAGGAAGAGGAGGGTTCGGCGGGCGCAACTATTTCTCTTTTAAATAAGAAATAGACGGCGACCCACCACAGCGACTCTAAATCATGCAATGGGTTGTACCGAAACACCCTAGGCACTGGTATATCGTCTAGTTCCGTTCGGTTAGTTTGAGTAGGAGGCACTTTGCCGAAGAGTGTGTCCCATACTGGATGAGTGTGAGAATTGGGCTTATGTTGGATATTTGGCATTGCATTACTCCTAAAATCGGCGAATAGGTAACGATGGAAGTCGACTTCGACGGCCATAAAAAAAGAAGTCCCCTTGAACAACGACATAGTTTAGATTCGATATCGAGCCGGCGCATTAACAAGTGCTTACCAGACGATCATCTCTAACGTCTAGACCCAGCGGCTTCGCGTACTCGAGGTCCGCCAGCCGACATTCAGGCTCTCCTCCCTCCAAATCCAAAAGGATATTTCTTGTGCTGACATCACGATGAACCCATTTGCCTGCATGCATGAGACACAAAGCTGATGCAATAGGTTAATGAGTGCGGAAATATGATTGTTGTCAGATTGACTCACCACCCGCGACACGAGCAAGTCCATTGAAGATAGTCTTAAGCGATGTTTGGTGGGATATGGGTTGGCCGATCTGTTTGAACACGATCCTATAGTGGATGATAGAGGTGTTGCTCGAAGGCAATCGCGACGAGCTAGACGATGCACAGTCTAGGACCTTGCGATCTGAATCCAGAAACACACGCCCGTGACAGCAGACCGTAAGGAAGGTCACGTCGAGGAATTCATATAGGTCTGATGCCTGTGCGTCAGCTCGGACTAGCTCGCAAAGTTTGCCCTCTGGCGTTAGCATAGACTCTACCCAACAATCCTTCAACGCAACAGGCTTGCCAGATTCCTTCCCGTCTACGATAGCTATCGCCTTCCACACTCGAGTGCCTTTGCTGTGTACGTCCTGCGCGCCGTAATCGGAGAGCAGCTCCAACGTGCGATATACTTTCTGCGATCCTTCGCAGTGGACCGTGATATCGTAATGGCAGTTATCTTCCGATGGTACCATAGTAGGATCCCATCCCAGTTCGTGTGGTTCCGCATACATGATAGCCAGGAAGAAATGAATGACGTTTTCACGTTCCTATGACAAAACGAAGTACGGTTTGAATCCATTTTGCCAACATCAATATCAACGACGTAAACTCACTTTGACGAAGTCGAAGGAACGCGATACGAGGCTTTGTGCGCGGTCCCAATACCAGAATCTCATGTTCGAGTCCACGATGGTGTAGCCAAAAACAAAACGGCGCCGAGGATCCTTTCGCATACAAAGGGACATGCTTGAAGTCACTTTAGCCATGTTCTTGGAACAGAATCAGCTATCAGTAAGTACCTTAGAATGTAAGATAGAACTCACCTCCTTAACATCGCGGAGACGACCGCCTTTGTTGTGTTCACCGCATACAGCTACAGATGCCCACGACGGTTCTGGGGAGTTGACACAAGCCATGTACGCGTCCGGAAGGGTAGTCTCATCTCTGGATGGATAAGAAAAAACACGTCTGGCATTGCTCTGATAATATACCGTCGGCGTGATGGCTTGGTCACCCACGCTGGTGGTTTTGATGATGGCATTGGCTAAGGTCTTTAAACTTGTAAAGGATGTCTCCTGTGAGTGAGCAGAATCCATCGGATCTTGAGTAGTCGGCGGTTTATTTGTTTCTTCCATAGAGTCCGAGTCCTTCATGACCTGTAGGATGTGCGTATGATTTGTTCCATGGTGAAGAGGTGGTAATACATGTTTACGGAAGTGAGAAAGAGACACCTCTAGAAACGTTCCGTATGGAGTGTTGATCGGTACTCGTCGAGTAGGCTCTTGAGTGCTAGACATGGACGATAGAGTCGATTGAGAGATATCAGTGCTATGAGGGCGAGCCTTTCGAGTCCGGGTAAGTAGTTGGGAGAGGATGAGCAGTTGGACGCGCCGTTTGTCAGGCGACGTGGACTCTGGTTTTATGTCAAACATGTGGCGCGCAACAATGGCCAATAAAATGAGAATGGCCAACAACCCGGCGGCCTGTGTCTTCGCTCTGACCCCATACTATCTCGGTGACGTTAAGCTTTCAAGTTGCCGCTCCGGTTTCTGGCCTGAGCCTCAGCGTAGACATTTAGATGTAATTTTGGGGATCTCAGGACTTGCGCTGTCAATATTGAGAGAGTACGAGCTAACAGCGGGACATACTGGACAATTTGAACGGCTGGCTCACGGTTGGACGCGAACAAGACGCGGTGCCACATCCTGACGAGCAACCGGCGCTCGGGTGATTCCGACGGACATTTCTTGCGATAGTTGTCTGCGATCCTCAAGTAGTCACTGCTGTGACTCTAAAAGCCAACTGTGATAAACAAGACTTTGCAGCTTATGGTTTGAAGGTCTCAATCTCGCTGACCCCTTAACCGACTGTTGTCGCCCGACAACACGATCTCCTGGGATGTCTTCTGGAAGGCCCTTACGATCAGCAGGGTGCAAGCTGTGCATGTTCGAGGGCCGATTGACTGCGCTCACTCTCTAGTTGGCTGTGCGCGACTCACACAGTGCATGGCTAGACAGCAGCGTCGCAGGCTATCGTAAAAACATCCTTGCTCTCTGGCCGAAGGCCACAATATCATATGTATAGAACCGAGCGACCTGAGATCAATGCTCGTATGTTATCCCCTTTCAAGTCTTCAGGTACACCAAAAACTCCTCGGACGTAGTAGTGAGTGCCTGGCGATCACCTTGATGCGCCATCGTCTTCTATTTCAAGTTGCGCTTTAGAACGATGCATACGATCGATGAAATGCATCTGAGTTCGGTTTGGATAAACTCGCTGAATGCCATTATGACCCTCTAGGAGTCCTCTAAGCTACTTCATCTTGGATTCCCCAGTCTTCTGATAGTATTTCGACGTAGCAAAACGGTGTCAGGCCACCGATGAACATCAGGCGGTGTAGTAACACGGCCTCCGCCATCTCCGAGCGTCTATCGCCTCTTACAGTTTGACAGTGCCGGGGACGCTTTCACGGGTATCTGTCAACGACCAGATCTACAACTCGTCGGGATCCAGCTTGCTCTCGACGACGACGTTCACGCTCTACTCGACCTCACGCTCCCCCTCACAACGTATGAGGTTGCTGCCCGCGGAGCTTAGACTCTTGGTCTCGATTATCATCACTTCGGCGTCCGCAGTGCCACATGTCTCTGTTCGGGTAGTACGCATAATTCCTCCGCCTCGCGACCCTGTTGATGAGCTTTCGCAATCTAGGATGAGACTTTGCCATGCACTGGAGAGCTAGCACCGGTGAGCATTCTTCGACGCGTCAAGTCGCGGTTCACTAACCTTCAAAACCCTGATCGTTTTAGTTGAACACGAACGGCCAATCTCCTGGTACTATCTATGACCAACTTCAACAACTCTGCAGTACGTTACTACGCTTTACTCATATTTTGAACTTGCAGCTGAACTACTCATACTGTGCGCGCAGTCGGAAACACGGTGGATGCCCCTCTGTGCAAGTGGTACGTCTAGTCTCCAACTTGACCTGATAGTTGACATTGACGGTTGTCCAGTAATCTTCTTGTTTACAATATTGGCATGGCAAATCAACTATGCCAGGGTAACGCGATGGTGACCTGGCCCAGCTGGGCTCAGTCAAATCTGTGCGCAAATGCAAATGTGACAGGGGGGCCCCCTGATTCGATCCCGTACAACGTAGGTGCTATCTCAATTCCGAAATGGGCCAACCAGGACCTATCGTCCAACCAGACGTTCAACGTGGATGCAGCCCTCCATCATAGTAAGCTACATTCGTCCAGTATCGAAGTGCATCGCTGACCCCTACGGTTATGCTAGCATCAAGTGGTTGGTCGCCAATACAGATCGCAGCCCCCATCATCGCAGCCGTCGGTGTGGCTTTAATTGCTGGGACGTGGTTCTTCTTCTACCGCAGACGAAGAAACCTGGGCACAATGGGACGACGACGGCCTCAGAAAGCCTGGACGAACGCGCACCTGCACGGCCCGAGGCGATTCTTCGGCCTAATTCCAGACACGCTTACCGTGAAGTCGCGCGACGTACGGGACCCGCAGTGGGAGATCGACGACTCGAACAACAACGGACTGGGCGACAACGAGGAGTTTTTGCCCCCGCTATCGCTTTCACAGGGGGGCCGCAGCGAGAGTCGACAGCGGCTGCGCGAAGACGCTACGAGCATGCACTCGCGCACGACGTCCGTCACCTCGCTCCTCCCCGGTTTCTCTTCTTCAGCCTCGAGCTCGAGCTCGGGGCGGTCGCGTGGGCTCTTCGGTGCCCTCGCCTCCAAGTTCGGCGCGCTCTCGCTGAGCAAAAACTACCAGAGCGGGACGACAAAGGGCCCGGATTACAAGCGCGTGCAGGTGCTCTCGTCGAATCCCGACCGACGGTTCAAGATCGACAGCACCGGCCCGCTTTCACCTCTTCCTGCAGAGACGAGCGAGGGGGGGAGCGGACTCGGACGAGCGGCAGTCTCTGAACCTGTTGCCGCTGTACAGCCGCAACCGCAGCCGCAGTCGCAGCGGACACCACCACGGCGGGATAGCACCCTCCCGAGCGTGCTGGATATACGCGGTCCGTCGACGGTAGGTGGCACGCGTGCTGGCACGCGCGACACTATGCTTGGACCAGGGCTGAGCGACCTGTACGACCCGTCCGAGTCCAACGAGATGATGTTCGCGTCCCCCGTCGTTGCGCAGTCCGACTACTCGCTCATGACGAGTGATTTGGTGACTCCCATCACCCCTTCGCGGGATGCTGCAGCTGTTCCGTTTGGGGTAAGCTGCCGTCTTTTCCACCGCTAGTGTAATATAGGTGCTAATATGATACGGGTAGTCTCGTAATGAGGCCTTCGTTTCTCCAGGTTCGCCGTTCTTACCAAGTACACGTCCCGTCGGCCTCAATACCCAACCCCCACCCGGAAACGCCCCTTCCCGTCTTCGGCGCAATCAGTCGACTGACACATTAGCCTATGAGCTGTATCCCCGACCACGCGGTTGAGCCCAGCGCATGAAAATTGACCGCCTCCTAGGTTTCTTCGCCCGTTAGAAACTTGCAAGTGTTTCGTTCTGAGTAGTCGCGTTTTCACTTTGGACAGTGCACACTGTATTATTATCGGCAGCTGATATACCCACGATCGTCATGACCAGAAGACTCCTGATTTACCACCTACGCGTATCTATATTGCTATCCCTCTTGCTTCTAGGACAGTCTCACCCATGTTGTAGTGCCTAGTATTTTTGCTATGTCCTGTCAACTCGTTTTCGCTGAGGTTTGATCTCTGTTAGTGTTCGCGATGTGTAGGATCTGTGTAGATAATGTATTCCTGAACAGTGTATTACTGTAATGTTGATTATGTTGTCGTACACAATAGTCTGACATTCTGAATCGAGGATGTCCTGACTCCTTGCCTTGCACGGCGAAGGAACGTAACTAGCATTGCTATATCGATTTCAAGCACCAGAAGACATATATTCGCACTTCAACATACACACAGTTAGCCATCTAGTTCAGTACGTACACTCTGACCTTGGGATGGATAGCAAGGATACCCTTGCGATACTCTACTACAGTCCTGTCCAGCCATACGGTCTGTAAATTGGGCATAGACGACCAAAAGGTGCGGTCGCATTTGGCCGCGCCCTGGATGTGCACAGCGTGCACCCCGCCCATCGTGAATGCCTCGCAAAAAACGTTCCAGGAGATAGGGTTATCGCGTGACAGCGGTTGAGTGGTCATCGAGATTGAGACCAAAGGCTGATTCGATTCTAGGAGTAATTGATCTGGAGAGAGCAGCGTTCCATATGCCGAGAAAGAGACTTGAGGCATATTGAACATATCCGAGACAGTGGTTACTACGACGATGCTCGTTAACGGCTGTGCCCCGAATGATTGTGATCGAACGCCATATGGCGAGGTAGACAGCGCGGCCTTCATGGTAGCAACGTCATAAGGGACGGTAGTGGCTGCGGAAATGCCGCTATCGTCAAGCCGAATTCTTGCTGTGTGCGGGAGGGTAATGCGGGAGAGAAAGGCTGCCAAAATCGAAAGGCGCCCCATGATGCAGAGATATTGTAGGTGGGGGAGTGATGCGACAGAATGGTGAGTGGTACTCTTCGGCAGCATGCCGTCCGATGGCATATCCAAGTAGTTCAGCGTGAGTCGCTCGAGGTAGGTGATATTCTCCAAAAGATCGAGAAGATGCAATATGGAAGGTATCTGTGTGATAGACTGAAGGATAAGCTCCCTAAGCGAAGTCCACTGCAGCATGGAGCGAATTGCCACAAGAGGATAGTGAGCAAGATGCAAGTGCCGTATAGCGGGAGGCTGCAATCGCGAGAAGAACGGTATAGGTTCTTCCAATTGCTGCACGCTGAATTGATCCTGACGGTTCTTGTCAGAATTCTTCAACACCACAGAGCGCAACTGAGGTGCCTGCTGGTTTTGCAGGGAAAACATGGCCAACAGAAGCCTGACTGATACTGATAGCTCTATGTGCTCTATGCGATGCACCTCCCTCAATATGGCCTCTACGGACTGGAGACAGTCCGACGCCATGACCCAGTGACGAGAGGACCGCAGAGATAGCGGTGCTTGCTTTGAGCGCCGCAGAAACTCTGATACGCTCTCGAGTCTGGTTGGTACGACATGACTCCACAGGGCGGGTGCAGAGAGTGCGACGGCACGCCAGCGGTGGCAAATATGGGTGACAGTGATCCAGCGGTACGGTCTGGGCATGTGTGCGTTATGGTCTTCAATTTGGCAGAGGCGCACACACCAAGCCAAAATCTCGATAATCACATCGTCGAGAAGTTCGTTGAATATCGATTTCTGCACCAAACTGTATGGAACGTGAAGTTTTCTGCTGTCTTTCCACGTAGGTTGGATCACTCCCACGTCGCGGGCCGCGTCTTCAAACAATTTGTCACTGAGGAGAACTGTGTGTCAATGAGTGACGCAATGGCACAACTCTGATCAACATACATGAGTTCACTGGCCCACTCCATTACTGCGAGAGGTGTTCGCGCCTAGACAATCAATGAGTACACAATACGAAGAGGATATTCAAGCACCTGCAAAGTTGCAGTAGTTGTAGTAGTTACTAGTGACTATGTACAGCCTCCTGCAGCGCTGTTACCACGGACACGACGGCGGGAGGCGGCCCGCAAAAACGGCCCGTTTCCTCCCCCGACTCATTTTGAGGACGAAGAAACGTAGCAGGCATGGCTATGATAACACGTATTGTTGTAGTGAGCATATGTGTTCGGCTTGGGTCAGGATAGTATGTACAACTTGCACACCACCCACCAGTAATGCCTTGCAGAGGATACCTAATGAATTGGAATTGTCAGGTGACAGAGCACAAGATTGTACATGACACACTAGGAATAAACGAAGGCGTGCAAACGCGAGGCGCTATGAGAAACAAAGTATATTCTTAGGGCGAGTGAAGACATACATACACAAATGACGATTGTTCCACGTTTACAGAGTCCAAGGAAACCACTGTATCATATACAGTAGGCATTTTCACGAACTGCATGTCGAAAATGTGCCAGTCACAACGTGATGAGAAATATGGTGGTATGGTAAAAAGAGCGTGCCTAGACATAGCTTTCACGGTACTCCGTCGTGTCTTCTTCTGACTCTTCTGATCCTTCGGAATCGTTCGCCACAGTGTCGCCCCTGCTATACACTACCGGTGACGACTGAAAAAGAAAAGAAAAGATGTAAGGTCACGGACAAAAAAAAGGTGATATCGGCGTACCGGTCGCCGAACCCACTGGTGAGGTCTCGGGGATTTTGCAGGTTCTGGTGAATGGGCACGCTTTGCATCCGCCTCATCATCCTCCGCCTCCGTAGTATAATCCGTTCCATAATCCTCGTCATCATCGTAAAAATCATCCGTGTCGTATTCACGGTCAGGTCGAATCTTAGGGGGGTCAGGACCCTCCACACCCTCCGGAAGTCCCAAATTATCTTCGTATCTGAACCAACTCGGCATCTCGAATGTCCTCAGTTGGCGTACAATGCGAAAGACGGTCCTCGGGGGTGGCAGTTGCCTTTCCACAAAGACTGCCTCTTCGACCGTAGGTTTCCTGTCTTTCGCGATGCCAATTACAGGAAGATATTGATCGTCGTCTCCGCGACACAGATAACAGTGTACTCGCTCGGTGTCTGGCTTGTTGAGAATGTCCATTACAAGAGCAGAGATGGCCATGGCGTCGTCCGCGTCAGGATCAATGAGTCCGCGATGTTTAGCAACCTTAGCGATCTCCTCGCGCAACGGCCAGCCAAAAATCCACATAGGCATTGTTAGGGAATACGGGAGAGGCGAACAGGGGGTTTATTGCATGGTTGAAAAGTTGAACTTGGACGTGGCATACGCGGCGCGGAGTCTGAATCTGTACCATCACGATAGCCTACGGAGCGCTGACCACCTTTAAGAGAGCCCATGCATTGGTACGGTCATGATATGTATCCTCTTTTCATGTAGAATACCTAGTATATCGCAAACACCGCTACCACTGTTATCCATGAGATATCGTCCTATACGTTGAGATCATGAGCTTGTGGAGAACAGATACGTGTGCGGCAAATACAGTAGCTGTAGCGTCGTCAGCGTCAGAGCCAATACGTCCACGATGTTTTGTGACCTTCGCGCAATGGCCAGCTAAAGATCCACACAAAAATTGAAGGTAGTTTTCGAGCACGATCACATATAACCAGGTGGAGGGGAATCTTGCGTCGCGGAAGATTGTGGGTGATACGGCGTGTCAGATATTGTGAACGATGGATTGAACTTACTTTAGGCGGCGCTAGCCTGTCGATACAAAGTGGAGGCCGTCGGTATTCGGTTCAAAGGTCGAGCATGCAAGATATAATAGTTATACTGAAGCAACGAGCAACACCTCGCCACCATAGAGGCCAAGTGCGGATTATGGGGTTCTTCAATAGCTTGCCAGCAGCCGCGTGACTGGAGGAGGAAGTAGCTACTAACCGCACGATTACAGACTCTGCCGTCTCTTCAATGGACTACAGTCATCAGGATTGTTATGATGGGCTGAGGATGGGAGGGGATCACGTAGTCTTCGAATATCATTTTGCACCTAACATCGACGACAACGGTCATGGACGCTTGCCATGAGTTCCTTCGGGATGCGTGCCGCGTACACGCTTGGTACGTTCTCCAGCGGGCTGGCTTAACCGCGTACTCAGCTTGCGGATTGTTATTGTTCCTTGAACTCAAGCTCAGTGGTAAAACCCCATTCTTGCAATTGAGATCAGTACAGACTGGGCGTAGATCTAAGCTTCGCGCCGCATGTCAGTGGGGGACTGCGAGGTGTGCGTATTCGGATGCTCAAACACCTCCCAGGTATCTTGCCACCTAGCTCTCTCGTGTTGAGCATTGTGCAGATTCGTACGCACTCAATATTCTCGGAAGATGAAGATCGAAAGCGTTGAACTTTAAATGATGAGCTCACCTGCACACGAAATTAACGAAAGCTTTTCCTCTTCCGATCTTTCTTCAATTCCTTATCCTCGTTGCACCCGCATTGCAAGCTCCTGAAAAGCAACTGACATGCGGAAAGAAGGTTGAATCTCGACCGAAGCAGCTAAAGTTCAAGGCTGTGGGCTGACAGCGTGTGATAACTCAATTTGCTCACCCAAGCTCAGCCGCCAGCCTCAGCAGTATCCGTCTCTTCCTCCTGACTCCCACCATCTTGCTAGATCACCGTTTGCCCCTGGTCTACTCAAGCGTCCTTCTCCAAGTTAGGACCTCGTAAGTCCGTCGAGGAACGATCTGAGATTCAAAATTGACCGGACTTACCCAGAGCGGGAACAAACAGTGAGCAAACTCACGTTGACTTTGTGGACCCTCGCATGTCGACAAGACAAAACAAGAAACGAAAGGGTCGGGGCAATGTTCTTAACCGCGAACGGACTGTAACCACATTAACTGAAGGCCCCGAGGCGCCGTTCTTATCAACATCTTCATCGGACGACCTCCTCTTGCCGTCCCCTTTTCCAGTATCCGCAACTCCTGGCGCACCTTCCCTCTCTCCTGTATTTTCGATGTCCTCGAACTTCCCCACCTTCCCATATAGCTATATGGCACCCATGTCGGGCCCGTTTCCTCCGCAGCAATCGTTGTACAGTCCACAACCTCTTCCCCCCGGACAGAACGACCTGGAAATTCTCGAGCGACTCAAAGAGACCATCAAGAGCAACCAGCATGAATTTTTCAAGCCTGTCCCTCAACCTACAAAGCTCGCCAGCCTCTATCTCGGGCCTCGTCATGTACCGCCTCACCCTGAGCAAATTCCTCAGTCCTCCGGAGAAGATCGGCGACAGTTCGTCTCTGACTCTGCTAATGGAGACGCTCACCCCTCTGGACAGAGTGCGTTGCCGAAGGTACGTCAACTCGAGACCTTGGGGCTTATAACTTTGCCAATGTCTTCTCATCGTCGGCAGGGGGCTACTTCAAGCGATCCCATAAGCGGACTGGAAAACTCTAGACGCTTTGAAGCTGGTCCCACTGCGAAGCCTATCACCGACTCCCCTGGCAAGTCAATGGATATGGATCCTCCTGGTTTGAACACACAAGTCTCTACAGGTGACGCTAGCGTGAAATTTGAATCAGAGTCTACTGTTCCCGGTGCTACCCGAGCAAGTGCGCCTGGCTATCAGAAGTACGACGGTCAAGCATTGGGTAGGTCTGTGACCGAGAAGAGTATAACTGGTGAGCCTCCATATGCACAAAGAGCCATTGGGGACCAGTCTTCCGGCAAGCTACCTCCAAGAGACTCGGCTTGGCCTCCTCGGGATTCTGGCAGTTCTCAAGACGATGTCAAACCACGGCTGGATCACGACAGGATCGGTGCAAATGGGCGGCCAGGCGAATCACGATTTGGACCTCCTGAAAGCAATCGCTGGCAAAGGCCTCATCGTGACTACGATAGAGACAGAGATAGGGATCGCGAGAGAGACAGAGACCGCGATTTTGAGCGCGAGAGAGATCGCGACAGGCGGGGCCCCGATGTGGGCAATCGTTTCAATCGGGATGACCGCCGCGGCGACGACAGATTCCGATTCTCAGACAGCCGACGTCCACCACCTGAACAACGACACTACGAGCCTCGTTACGATGCACGCAACGGAGAACCACCTCGTAGATGGGATTCTAAGGCTTCGAACGACTCTAACGCATCGTCGGCACCTCGTCCAGATGACCGCCCTGCTGATACGCGTGTCCCTCGACCACTTGGTGAAGAGCGTTCATTTGAATCTCGTCCTCCTCGTCCGATAACAGATGAACGACCATTCAACTCTCGACCGCCTCCATCTCCAGATACTCGTGATCATCCTCCTGCTCGACCTCTGGAAGAAAGAATTACTAAACCGGGACTTGTGGATAATCGTCCTCTGCCTGACCGAATAACTAGGCCTGGTGATGACCGGCGTCCGCCTCCCCCACTGGCAGGGGACAGGCAAGGCAAACCACTTCCTGCAGATGACCGTCGACCTGCAAATTCACTACCTGTTGCTGGTTCCGAAACAGGTGTAGATCGCACCGGGCGTCCTCCCGTATCATCGGACGACCGTCGACCCCCACCTCCTTCGCCTCCAACGAGACCGCCAGGAGCAACAACTAATACAACCGACCGCGGCCCTCCAAGAACAATTGACGATCGCCGTCTGCCCCCTGGTCCTCCGTCTAACACCGATCGTCAGAGAGTTCCCACTGATGACCGTCGTCCGCCTGGGCCTCCTGGAGGTGTTGATAGAACGAGAGATGACTTTAGCTCTTCGAGACCTCCCGCTACTGCATCTTCTGAACCTGTCGCCACCACTCGTGCCCCGCCTCCAGATCGCACCCGTGGCCTACCTCCTGCAGATGACCGTAGCGCTCCTCGTCAAGTCTCTTTGGAAGAACGAATCAGTCGTCAACCGTCACTTCAGGAAAGAATAAGCTCACGGCCTGGAGAACAACCTCCGAAGTCTGAGGACAGAGTGACCAGGCCAGCGGCAGTAAATGACGAACGTCCATCTGTGTCTGCTTTGGATGATCGTCCAGCTCGTGTGGTACCAGCTGCGTCTGACGACCGTCTTGGACGACCGCCTATCTCTGAACCTACAGCTCCTCCTAGGGCTACTGACGCACGCACTGCTCCGACGGAGTCTGCTAGGGGCCCTCCTCCGGACAGACTTGCTCGACCTGAAGACCGTGGACGACCACCTGTCTCTGACAGATTTACGGCCCCTGCGGGGGACAGAGGCGCAAGCTCTGGTGCGCCGCCGGCACGTTACAACTATGCAAGCAGCCGACCTCTTTCTTTGGTTCGTGATGAACCGCGTCCCTTCAAAGCCCGCGGTGCAACCATCTCCCCGCGTCACCCGGAATATCGTCCTGTTGATCGTCCCTCGTATCCCGATCGATATGAGCTGGATAGGCCTAGAGAAAGAAGGCCTGACGCCATGGATGTCGATCCTCCAACCGGCCCCGACCGTTTCAGTGAAAGACCTCCGGGTTATCGACGTGCGTCACCTCCTCCGTACGGCCGACAAGACAGACCTTGGCCCCCTCCCGGAGAGCCCTACACCGCTGAGGCCGCTCGAAGGGCAGCGTCTCCGTCTGCACCTGGGTACGGCCGTGAGTGGCGTGAGGATGAACGCGGATACGATGAGTGGGAACGTCGTAATTGGGAACGAGAGCGGCCTGCAGGCAGAGACCGTGAGTATGATCGCGACCGTGACGGCCGCTTCGTTGAGCGGGATGCTCCCGCTCCTGGGTGGGAGACTCGCGAGGAGCGTGATCGGCGTGTGTCTGGAGGGTTCCCTCCTGGCGAAGTCGCTGCGCCTGTTCGGCCGTTCGACAGTCGCCCTCTGAGTGCACGCTTGTCAGACGGATACCCACCCGTCGATGAACGTGATCGTCCGTACGAACGTTCACGTTATCCACCTCCGCCACCTGATACCCCCAGCACTGCAAGTTACTCTCGCGTGCGAGCCCGTAGTCCCAGTCCTCCGCGCCGTGGTGGCATTGACGACCTTCGTCCTCCTCTCAAACGCACACGCGATGAGGCTTACGGCCCTGGATACTACTCACCCCCCGGCCTTGATGCTCCGCCGCGGGATTATCCCCCTCCCAGGGCTCGCACACCCGCACCGGTTGGCGCATATTACGATGAGAGTCGCCCGGACTATGTCAGCCCTGCCGGCGCTGCGCGTGATCGCGAGAGAGACTTTGTTGACCGAGAAGGATATCCTGGTTATGAGCGTCGTGAAACTCTCCCAATGACCCGGATGGCACCTCCTCGATCACCGCCTTCCTATGGACGTGGAGGATACGGACGAGATGAAAGGCGATACCCTGCCCCGCCGCCACGACCATAATGATAACAAATGTATGTACGACGCACCCGTTACATGCGAAATACGTGCTGATTTTACGCCCAGTGACTCGTCAATGTATGCTCGATCATGTTATGTGGGATCTTATATGCAATGTTTTGCTTCGATCTTTGTCAAATATCTTGCCCCAGCTTGGCTGATGGCTCATGAACAGTTTCTGTACATATGCAAACTTGTTATTTGTTGATCAAGTTGAACGAAACGAACTATTGAGGATGTACCGTCCTGGCTTGTAGAATCAACTGGACTTGGTATTTCCTGGAGACTACGAGAATATAACTGTCGAATCCCCGGAAACTAAGACAGCAAAGTGACTATAAACGGACACAAGTCTCCAGGGGTGCCACGGGATTGTGGTCAGATTGGGGGAGAAGGGGGACTATAGACGATCGTAAGCCTCCAGGAATTCCCGGACAATTCATAAGAGGAAGAGTCCCAACGACGTGATGACTTCATCCCGCCCGACTGCTCACATTGACTGAACTTGTGCGCCCTTCCGCGTTGATATCTCCACGCCCGTCGTCACAGATAGCCAAGGTAATAGCAATAACAATGGATATAACTGCAAAGATAGCAAGTAGATATGGTCTAGCACAAAGCATCCCGTAATGTAAATCCCAATCTACATAAAAGTGAGCGGTGGTGTCCTGGTATGCATCCTACGTATACTTTTCAGCCTCGCGAGTCAGCCATCCGACGATCAAGGCATCTATACATAGTTCGAGAACCATGGGATGAGCGACTGAGCGAGAGTGTAGCTGAAGACCAGCTTGGGGCCAACGACGAGAATCTAAATTACGGGGATTGTCAGTATATATCCGACGTTGAATATCCGACATAACACACCTTCGGCGTCAAACCCTTAAACAGCGCGGAGGGGCCCTCATCTCTTAAGAGATCTTTCACCACTGTGAAACCGCTAACCTTGTGCTCGAAGTTCGCGTTTTGGATACGGGTCTTTATGGTGTCGAGAGGTGCGGCGATCGTGATAGAAGCCACAGCACCCGCGATAGAAGCAACGAAGTTCTGCCCCCATGTCGCCTTCGAGAAATCTGTAACACCGAAGAGGTAGTCTTTCGTGACGGCGGACGCGCCAAACAGCTGCAGGAGGCATACGCGTGTCAGAAACCTGATGTTCGTCGCGCATAGACGGAAACGCGTACCGCGAAGCTTCCCGGCGCGTTCCTCGCCATGGTCCACCCCCATCCACGGTAAAGCGTCGTGCCCTCCTCCAAGAATATCCGGACAACACCGCGGCCACGGAAAGCCTCAGGATTTACCTGGCGCTTGATCTTCAGCGCGTCTAGAGGGAGCAGGACCTAGGGAGGAGGTAACGGAGACGGGTGGGAGTGAGTACGTAAGTCTGTGCCGAGCGCGTTCTCACTCACAACTTCACCGATGCCTGTCAAGCTAAACATCACAATGAGAGGCGTATACAAAAACAGACAAACGTTATGCACGTACCTGCCTGCAGAGGCCTGCATCATGAGCTTTCCTTTCCTCTCGCCGAAAGTATTCGTGAACTGTGTCGCGTAATTCTTCTTGATGATGTCGTTGAAGTACGGCTGACCACCATACTTGTATATCCGCTGGGTGACTTTGTATCCTGCTGCGTAACCCAAACCAGGGAACAGAGAGAGGAGTCTTTTGGCTAACGGAGCTGTCGCTTGCTCCCGGAATATGATACTAGAAAGGCTAGAGAGGGACACCTGAAACAATTTAGCACAGGAAGAGACTACACGCGTTCGAGCACGTACCTTGGTCTTGTTGCTCATTAACCGCTTCGCAATTGTGTCCACTGGATGGAATACCAAAAGCTCGGCGACACCTGCACCGAAGTCACTTCCGGACATCCTAACAAAAGTCAAAGCACACACCTGACGTGCCGGAACCCAGGATACGGGCTGCGCCGGACTCCTTGCCCTTGACGTTCAAAGTAGGCGACATAGTGTGAATTCGCTAATGGTCTCAGACAAGGAAGGGTGTCGAACTGGATGAGCTGAAGACCAAGGTGACCGTTCGAAATGAGTCTCGGAAAGTTTGCGAGCGCGAAACGGAGGACTTATCCCGAAGTTATCCGGGGGCTTGCCGATCGAAATTACTGTAAATAAGTATTTGATGCGATCTGCAATTCTTCCGAGCGAGGCGGATTTGCTACGCCACAGCGAATTTCACTCACCAGGTGGCGATCTCGAGAAGCAATAAGAACCTGAACGTCCGTGAGTTGCAACATTGCAGCGGTAGCATGACGTTTCTTACTTACCATTTGCTCAGAAGAGCGACACACCCAAAGCCTTATGTCTTTACATCCACTTGCCTCGTAGTGATACACATCGTTTCTAGAAGCTCTCGAGGCAAGGTTAACTTATGAATTTGAATGGTCTCGCACCAGTCTCGAATTTCGCCGGTATCGCGCATGTCGTGCTAATTATCATTGAGAGTTTATCATACAGGTCGTAGAAACTTTCGTGGCAGTGGCGGACATAGCAATGTTTAAACATGATTGGACTGGTTCAAAGTTGGGACCGTGAAGGGCGGGTACTGTGATAGTGAAAGACGTCACGTCCCGCTTCTGCATCACTGATTACGCCCTCGAATACAGCAGGACTCAGATGAAGGTTGCCCAAATTGTCAACGTTGCATCGATATGAAATCGAACGGTCCAAGGGAACTCGGGGAGGTGCTGGAGGTCGATGCGGCACTAAACAATTCATGAGAATTCATTGGGGTACAATTTCGAAGGAAATTGACATGCCTGAGAAGGTCTGCCGTTCGATATCAGCCCAGTTTATATCTCGAAACAATGCATGCTCTTTCAATTGATGGGCTGGTATACGGGCCTTGGGGTCTCTTCGCGTCATCTTCAGAGGAGAAAGCAAAATTGTGAGCTTAACGTGACAAGTTATTATCGTCAAGATATACGCACTTTGCGAATAAGATCCCCTAATAACGGATGATGCCCCTCCAGATAACGCATAGGTATAATGTCATCGGTTGCGAACCACATCACAAGGTTGCAAATTTCGTCGCAATCCATATTTGGGTCGCCAATAAGAGGGCTTGACCTGTGCAAGAACATCTCTAGCATGCACACACCCATGCTCCAGATATCAGACATCTCTGTACGACCCTCTCCAGCAAAAACTTCAGGTGCAATCCAGTTCAAAGTGCCGATATGATCGGCAACCTGTTCTCCCGAGCGTCTTGAGAACCCGAAGTCAGTCAGCGCAAGATGTCCTTCAGAAGAAACCAAAATATTGGCGGGTTTTATGTCTCCATGTATGATGCCCAGATCATGTAGACTGCAGAGAATGAGAACCTAGGTATAATTGGTGAGCATACACCATGTATTCACAAAGAAATGAACTATCACCATCTCTGCCGCGTATATGTGAAATGGAAAATCGGTCGGGTCACTGTTAGCAATCCAGCCTAACAGATCTGTGTTATACAGTTTCTACCGCCATGCAGAATGAGTCACATCCCTATAATCAAAGCAAGCGTAACGTACCATCACTAGATAGATATGCCAACGGTCTGACCACGAATGTTGGAGGTGCACAAGACCAGGCTTATCCGCTTCAGCGTTCTGGCGCATTATGTCTTGCTCACGGATGACCCTCTCGCGACCTTCCAGGTACTGGTATTGAATCGCCTTATAAATAACCTTGATAGCGACTTCTTCTCCTGTTTGACTCTCCGCCCAGTATACAGTGCCTTGGCTGCCACGCCCCAGAAATCCCTTCACCGTGTAGCGTTGACCGCCATTCTCAAAGACTCTGTTGTAGAACTGCGATACACCACCACCTTGACCTGGTTGGGGTGGGTCTCTGTTGTCCACCTTATGCGTGTGCTCATCAGAACCGCGACGTCCCGTACGATCTGGTGTACCGGCCTCGGCAGCTGTTGACAATGGGAGAACAGGATCCGCTTTAACCTGCGTAGGAATCGCATTGTCGACTGACCCATGCGTTGGACGTGGCGCATTCTCAGCAGCTGGCGGAGGACCGCCGTCGTTGTCTTGATTACGGACCGAACGAACCCCAGGGCGGATCTGAGTGTTCATGCGATGGGGAGCCCGCTGCCCGTCTTGTTCGTGGTGCCCAAGATCGTTGACACCTTGTAAAACTCGGTGGAGAAACGGTATCTTCGGCTTCCTAGGAGGTGATCGTTGATGGATGTTGCTGTCCATGTCTGTGGGCTCTTGAACAAGGTGTGGATCCGGCACAATCAATGGAGAGAGTTCTAAGATCTCTTGCGCACCCTGAGATTGCGCTTTCGGATTCAACGATCCAGCTTCACTAGCAGCTACAGAAAAATATGAGCCATATTCAAAATGATGGGCAAGTACTCACAAACACGCTCATAATCATCCCCGCTACTGAAACCTTCAGGATGAACCGGATGGCCAGATACCGAATCTGCCGTCATGAGGCGGACCCGAATGTGCAACGTATCAGGAAATCTATTGACAGGGAGATCGACCACAGCTTCCGTGGATTCACTGGCGTTGCTGCATGCATATAGGGACGAGAGATCACGAGAGGCGGCACGCCGATGGGCACGGCGTAGCCCTCGATTAGAAGCACCCTCAACGCGGTCGTCTGCAGAATCGTTGGGGGCATGCTGGTGCGGAAGGTCCGAGTTCCTCTCTATAGAGCACTGTGAGAGTGCAACATCCTGCGTTTGAGAGCGTAGGGTACTATGCGGGGGTAGAGGTTGTGATGGTCGCAGTAGCAGAGGAGAATCCAAGCCTCTGTGACCACTGGTTTTCCTCCCAGTGGCTGTCGCACGAGAAGTCTCAGCGTGTGTGTGCGAGTTGGGCACCCGGAGACTGTGCTCCGGGCAGTTTGCTGAAGACGCCTGCGTCATCGGACTGATTGGTAGAAATTCCAGAGGCTTTGAATCTACTGAAACCCGCGGTGTGCCAAGGGGTCTTGCATCGAATGAAGCGTTGTCATAGATAGTGGCTGAAACCCCTTCTTCCATGTCCTGCATGTGTTCGGATGTGATCTCAGGAACTTCTTCACGTTCAGATACAATCTCCTCGATCTTTACGGACTCGCGGTGTCTATGTGCGTGTCTGGAGTACGAGGCTGTGCCGGAATGCGACACGCTAGAGCGTACCGCTTGTTGGTGGGAGTGATGTGATAGAGAGTCGTTTAGATGGGAAACCGTAGAACGATTGGCTGATGGAAGACCAGAACGATTGCCGTGTACGCTTCGAGAGAGGGTCATGATTCGCTAGGATGGAAGAGTAGTGGAAGTTGCTGCAGATACGTGACGCCGTATGCTGCATCTTATACGCAAGGCACATACAAGTATTCGAACGTGGCGTAATGGATGCGCGTAGAGTGCAGGTGTTGAACGTTTCCAGGATGTATTGTAATGAGGGCCCAAATGTGAATTGTCGTCTGAAGTTGTGGTGACAAGAGTTACCATTGCAACAGAATAGAATTTTCTCGTACGCCACATACCATCAAAGTTGTTGCTCTTCGGGATACAAAGGGCTATTGTGTAGCTGAGAGCGAAACAAAGTGTGCGCTTCGCTCATAGGCGAGTCTTTATTTTCTATCCATTGCAATGGAGGAGAATTTGGATGTGGCGCAGCGCGCGGGTTGTTTCAACAGATACTAGTCCCTATTATTCATGACATGTATCAGTTATGATTATACAAGCCAATAGTTAAATAGATACCGCAATGAGGAAGGGTTTTCAGTGTCCCTTATGCAATGACCGTCATTGCATAGAGGACAGTTGAGATGGGGCTCAGTCATCTAGTGCCCGCTGCATGTTTGGCTTCATTGCTTTGGGTAGTAGCACATTCGAGGTCGATGATTTGTGCCTACCAGTCACGGTAAGTACAAGATTTTGAGCAGAAAGTACATTCCGCCTACCTCGTTATAGTGTCTCGACAATTGTCCATGGAACCTGCTACTAAGATACTTTCCGCCGGATGGTCACCACGGTGGCGATGGCTTGGGCGGAGATCTAATTGATTGATCTCTGCCGGGATTACCTTGCTAGACAAGGTTTCTCCGTACCCCCACAATTGACTGCGTTTTCCATCCTCCCGGCAATTGCCGCACCGGCGCGCGACCGGTCCGCTTCACTTACAATTCGTTCGTAACCACGTAATTGTCGGTGTTTAAATTATTGCTTACTGTTTCCTTTGCGCTGTTTGAATTAAACACTGGAGTTGTGGCATAGACAATATCCAAACGCGGGCGCCTGCCCATGTCGAGCAAGGTTGTAGCCGGCGCAGACGGCGCTTCCCAAGTTTACAACTCCGGTATTCTAAGCGCTTAAGCGCGTCCGCTCGCATAAAATGTGTCTCTTCACTTGCCACTTACCGGTGGCCACCGACATACTTGCTACGCAAGCTCCATGCAGGCATGCACGTTAGACCTTATTTGATTTTTTAACCTCAGTATGTTCCCATTTAATTATGCGTTATGTGACTCATGAATTTTAGGACTCACCCAGACATCTGTGACGATGAATGTCTCGTGTCAAAGTCTTAGAGGCCAAAGCTCTTGAGTTTATTACGATGCTAAACTGATATATGAACATGATAATTTCCTGCAATATATTCGTTGATTTAAAAGGTAAGCAGTCAAATTTATGACTATGCACTCATCAAAGTCAGGGGTTCAGCTCTGACACCCCTTGCTTTTCATAGAACTTGAATCTGCTTATATCGTGACTATGCCATCCGTACGACGCAGTGTTAGTAGTATCACGATGTAGAGGCTGAGTGAACATCGGTCAGCTAGGTATAAAACTTGCATCATTGTCGTAATTTACTCATTTCACTCTGCGCAGTACGTACACGAAGAACGCTCACTATTCGTCGGACCGATGAACTTATAGCCTCAACTATATGCACCTATAATCTATCCAGCGGCACGGTATCCGATGTGTGGTATCGTTTTTTGAGAAGTATGAACCGGACAGTGTCGAAGATCTATCAGGATTTTGATCTTCCTGCCCTTGAACATGTGAAATATTCAGAAGGACCCTCTGTTCGGACATATGCAAGTCAAACTTTCTGATCAATTAAAACTGACATGTGAACAATTACAGGTCGGGAGCATACGGCGCAACGAACTCGAACGCTCATTCTGTCTCGCACCGCTGTAACTGTCGTTAATTTGGGCGAGTATTTCGGATTGATTGAAAAATAGCACCCCGCATCGCGAAGAACATATGCTTAGAGAATTTGCCCTTGTCTGCGTAGGTCATGCGACACTTGTGTCGTGCATCTCCGTTTCGTCTGTGCTTCACTTTCTTTTCACCCGGTTCTAACACACTCTGATCTTGTTTCCGCATTTCTGCAGCATGTCACGGGTCTTTTCGCCGATACTGCCTCGGAAATGAGGTATGAAAATCCCCCTCTATTCACGACTATCCGGTACTGATTAGTTTAAAGCAACGGATATGAACAATCGGAAGCTTTGTGATATCCTTTATCACACAGAATTACACTTTGAAATCCTGGCTGCTGCTCGCTGGTACGTTGCGGCAAATAATGTACGGTTTTTTGATTGCTATGCTCTGCTTCATGTCGCTAAAGCACTGTTGTTAATCTTGTGGATTAAACGCCCCGGTCCCGCTCGTGGCTCAGGCGTTCGCACAAGCGCGCCATTCGTCATCGGCTATCCACTTTTGCTGTTATGTGCTCCATATCCCCTCCAATCCACGGAGTCCTTTGTCGTACATGATACACAGCACGCAGACCCGTGCCCGCATCTCATGCCTGCACCTCCACGTCGTGGCCTACAGCTGCATCTGCAGCTTCGCTCACACGCTCATCTTACCTTTCCAGAAGCCCCTACTTGCCTGCGCGACAACATAGCCTTGAGATGGCATGCCACACTTCTGGATTCATGAGGTCCGTTTTCACTCATGGTACGCTGCGGATTTGACTTTTCATCTCGTAGTAGTCAGCTCGGCAGGGGCATTTCGGCGGCAGTATGAACAAGCGTCCTTTCTGGGAAGCTTTCAATGCGCTTGGACAGTCCCCTTCCCACCCATGCCGCCGGTCTTTGGTTCACCTGGCTGTGGCGGGCTTGCAAGAGGCACTCTTCGTCCAATGTTCATCGATAAGCGGCCAGTTTCCCGCAAGAATAACACGAGCTCCAGCCTCTATCCAGAGCGTTCGCCAGATCTCTCCGTCATGCGTCATACTGCAGACCGCTGACAAATTTGGCATCGCCACTTCATTTGGTTACATACCTTGCCAACCCCCAACGTCGTCTGGTCGTAATCCGTCACTTTTAGCACCAATGGCGCTAAGAACGATCAAGGCCTACGGTAACATCTGTGGTCGCTCTAGCGTCAGGTCCAGCTGACAAAGTCAGGCGGCTCTCGCAGTCCCACTGAATTGCAGAGAAACGTCGAGAGCCCCGGCCTCATTGACTGGTGCAGTCCGGCTCGGACTCTGAGTGAAGACCCGCCGCGGTATCACCGTTGCATGTCCAGTTGGTCATCTGTTTTGGGTGGTGAGTTCGTCCGCTGCTCTCCCACGACTCATTCTCACCCCACTCCCTAGCGTCAGCCAATGCAGACTGGGTCCAACGCTAATCGTTTTCATTAACGGTCATCCCCCAGGACACGCTTTTGCTGCGAGGCCTGAATGCTCCATATAAGATGCGCAGACGGTTCGGATCACAGAGATAGTTTTGAGGGTGTAATAGGATAAGGTTGGGCGGTGCGCATTGGTGGCGTCTAACATTCCTGCACGTGGCGTTCCCCGAGAACTTTCTGCTGGACGCCTAATCTTTGCCAGCTCTCTTGCCCCGGCTCGTCCACCAGGCCTCATGTACGGCTGCCTATCTACGTACTGACCGGCGTGCTCGTCGTCCCTGACCCCCCCTTGCGACACCCATGGCTCCCCCTCCCCCTCCCCCGCCTCCCCCACCGCTGTGCTTTCCCTTCATCTCGAAGAAGAAGACAAGACGGTTGACGGAGACCGAGTCGTACGAGGACGAGTCCAAGCGATCTAGTATAGAGCGTTTGAGACGTTCCGGGTCGTACTCTCCTACAGCGACGCTCACATCTCGGGCGGAGAAACTTACCTTCGACACGGATTCTGAGCAGTATTCGCTGGTTCCGTCACTAGCTAACCATGCACGCGAAGTCAAGCCGACACTCAAGCGAGCCAACACCACGAAACCTGTCTCTAGCGCTAGGGCTATTCCAAACAATGGAGGTGGCTCGAAGAAATGGGGTATAGGATATGGATGGGGTGTAGGAAAGAAGGATAAAGAGAAGGAGAGAGACAGAGACATGGATATGCAGCAGCAGCGAGAGCGGATGTTGGACTTGGCGATGAACTCTTCTCATGACTCTAGTCTTCCGAGGTATAGATCTCCTCAACACAACTCTCCAGAACACAATTCGGCAGAATCGCACCCTCCTACCCCAGAGGCTATACGCCCTCGGTCTGCGTCCGAGGTGCTGAGCTACACTGATGCTGCGTCTAACAACCACACACGGTCAAACACATTCCGGTCCAACGTCACTCAGACGACCACCGATAGCCAACGAAGCAAGCACAGCAATGAGAGCGGTGGCAGCCGACAGACGAGAGAGACTCATGGCAGCAGGCAGACAAAGGGGAGCGGGGGCAGCAAACAAACAGTGATGCCCGTCAGGCAGACAGCGATTCCGGGAAACAGCAGACCTACTGCTCCGCGCCCGACGCTGTTCCCTTCCGACTCTTCGAGCACACTCGTCGGTTCAGCGCTTGATCGCAAAATGAACGATCTCGACTCCTACAAAGGGCCACCAGACACAACGGAGCGTTTGAACGCAATACGCGAGCTCATGCAGAAGAATGAACTGGACTACTAGTGGGTGTTTATCTCTACTCAGCTTCCCCGAAGACTGATACACGGCTCTACAGTGTGATTCCGAGTGAGGATGCTCATGGTTCTGAGTATGTTGCCATCAACGATAAACGGCGAGAATGGATGTCCGGGTGAGTAACATTCGTAGCATATCCTCTCATCGTTCTGACTGAGCCCGATTAGCTTCACCGGTTCTGCCGGTCAGGCTGTGATCTCGAAGACTGCCGCCTACATTGTTACAGATTCTCGTTACTGGATTCAAGCGGAGGCGCAAGTCGACGGGAACTGGAATGTCATCCAAGCTGGTGCACCGGGCGGGCCTAAAGATTGGATCGAATGGCTCGTCGATCGAGCTAAGGACTCGCGCATTGGTATCGACGCACGTATGCTCCCTCACGAGAAGGCGATCCTCTTGAATACAGAACTAGCGCCGAAGAAGTCCAAACTGTTCTATCCGCCACAAAACCTTGTGGACTTGATCTGGAAAGACAAGCCTTCGAGGTCACGCGAGCCTGTCTTTGTACAACCTCTTCGATTCACTGGCATGGAAGCCAGTGCGAAGTTGAGTGAGCTTCGCAAATGGATTAAGTCGCAGCCTCCTTCAGTCCCTTCGTACTCAAAGCGGGAACCCACGGATGCGGACAAACATGTTGGAACTCTTATTTCCAACCTGTCGTCTATTGGTTAGTCAAAATTCATGCTTTGTTTACTGCAGCCTCATAATCTACGATATTAGCTTACGTCCTCAATCTACGCGGTGATGACATACCGTTCAACCCGGTATTCCATTCGTACCTCTTCGTCTCACTCACGCAGGCGATCTTGTTCATCGAATCGGCCAAGGTCAGCGAAGATATTGACGAATATTTGAAGTCCATCGGTGTTGAACGCCGTGAATACAACGACTTGTGGACCTTTCTCCGTCGCAAGGATTGGGGTGACGGCAGGGTAAGCAATGCTCTTCACGTCGATAGACCGCTTACTCACCTCCCAAATACAGGTCATCATCACACCGCAAACTTCCTACGCTATTTCATTAATGCTCACCAGCTATCGTTACACGGTCTTACCATCCGCAATCGAAGAGTGGAAGGCTGTAAAGAATCCGACAGAACTGAAGGGTCTGAAAGAAGCTTACCTCCGTGACGGCCTTGCATACGTGCGCTGGCTTGCGTGGCTCGAGCACAAAATTTCTCAGGGCTACGACATAACCGAATATGAAGCCGCATGGCGGCTTACTGAGTTCCGACGTATGGGCCAGTTCTATCAGGGCCTTGCGTACGAGAATATCTCTGCGACCGGAAAGAACGCCGGTGAGTAACTTCAGTTTTCTTTGACTTACCACGGTCAATTAAGGTGTAATTCGTAGCCTTGCCTCACTATACCCCGCACAAGTCGGATGAAGTTTTCATCAAGCGCGACTCGCCGTACCTAAAGTACGTTCCATATCTTCTCCGTGTGATCTTTACCGAGTTTGACGGCCGTAACTCTGTAGCGACTCTGGAGGACAGTATCGCGACGGTACATGCGATACCACCAGAACAGTGCATTTTGGCCGACCTACTCCGGAGGAATGTGAAGCTTACACACGAGTGCTTCAAGGCCACGTAAGTCATGCTCTTAGAGGTATAAGTATCTCCAACGGTCGCTGACTTGTTATCGTGTAGATTGCAATCGACAGCGCTATCTTCCCGGAAGGCACGACTGGGAAACAGCTAGATGTTCTCGCGCGTAGAGCGCTATGGCAAGACGGTTTGAACTATATGGTAAGTGGCGTCTCCTGCGATCGCCTGTTGACGCATCTGACAAAGGGATAGCACGGGACGGGCCATGGGGTAGGATCCTTCCTGAACGTACACGAAGGGCCGCAAGGCTTCTCAAGTGACACCCCCCTTGTGCCTGGACATGTCATCACCAACGAGCCTGGTTTCTGTAAGTCTCGTCCGGTATCGCTCTCTCGTCGGGAGGCTTACAGCTATTTGCAGACAAAGCTGGCGCCTTTGGCATGCGCATTGAATCCGCATTGTTTGTCAAGCGCGTTAAGGTGTGTCATAACATGCGGCTGCCAGCATGGTGGTGTCTGACAAGCTTCTTTCTAGACCAAGAACGAGTTCAACGGCGAGATCTGGCTCGGTTTCGAGCGCCTCACTTGCGTGCCGATACAAACAAAGATGGTGAAAGATTCCATGCTCTCCAAAGAGGAGCGCCAATGGCTGAAGGTGCGTCTCTATTTTTTGTGGGCGTGTTCCTGTGGTTCGAGACGCTGACAGACCGATGATACAGGATCATAACCGACGTTGCTACGAGAGGCTCGAGCCGTTCTTGAAGGAGGACAAACGGGCCCTGAAGTGGCTCAAGCGCGAAGCTGACAGAGGTATCGGCATCGCTCCTGGCGGCCCTGGAGGCTTCACAATCGATTGGGACTGATACTATTATCAATGACATTGCGGGATTCAACACCTCACATTACTATATATTCCCATTTTCTCCGACTGCTTACGCTTATCTCGTTTCTTGTTCACATCTTTACTCTCGGTCATCGCTAGTCTCGTTTTGCTTTCCCTCCTGGTATATATCCTCGGGTCTGGACGCCGTAGGGTGTTCCCTCTCGAGCATATCACCAAGCTGTGCTTGTATATTGTACTATCTTTTAACTCCTTTGTGTTGTATGACTGTTTTACAGACATACGCAGTATGAACGTAGCTTGTATACCTGATTAGATTACCTGAACAAATTGAATCTGGATTTTTTGTGCTCGTAAATCGCTCTGGTGCACTGGAGACCGCATGTGTGCATGTAATTCTTCCTTGCCGTGCTTTGAAACGCAATGTACAGCAGTATACTAGTAGTAATTGGATAGCTATGAGTCGATTATGATATCTATGCGAGACCCACGGAAGCCATGTGAGAGCGCATAATCGCCTCTCCGACTGCAAAAATAAAGCGTGGTCAGAATAAGGCATCTAGGCGATCGTCTAAAGACCCTACCATTGATGATGATAGACTGTGTCGCTCTGATATCGAGCATGGATGTAAAATGCTGAGCACGTCAGGTCAGGAACGGCCAGCAAGGAATTGAGTTTGTAAGCATGCTTACGGTATACAGTACGCGATGAGAAACGTCCTTGCGACGGTGAGTCTGGATGAAATGGGCGCGGAAATATTCCGAGACTTCTTCGTAGGTATTGGGCCGGTCGCCGTATGACGAAATGCTATACGAACGCGGCACTGGCATAAGCAAAAAGCGAAGCGAATAGTAATCTGCGCGCAAGGCGGGACGCACAATTTTCTGACTTTGATGCCAGCTTCCAGCTTCTTCTTCAGGAGATCCGCCTGCAGCTCGCTCCGTAAGCGAGACCGACGACCAAGGAGAGATAAAGGCGGAACAGACCTTGTTCAGCATCAGCACCAGCGCGGCCTTGGCAAGCAGCTTGTTCTGGCAGATGGCAGTGAACAGCTGGAGCGAATCATCGATACGGTTCGTGCGGGGGTCTTCTTCCAGATACTGCGATCGATGTGTAATGTGAGAATGGCAAAGGGGTGAGAAAAGATCAACACCGGGAAGATTTCTTACTTGGTCATAGGCACTCATGGGGGCCAGGAAGATGATGGCTGTCGCTGGAATAAGGCAAATGAATGCTCCCGTGAGTATCGACTCGTGGTAACACAGATACGGGCAAAGGAAAACGGCGGGTTCCCGACCACCCGGCGAAGCGTCAGGGCAGGAGAAAAGCTGATGCAAAGCAGGGTTTTTGCACGGTAATAGAACCATGTGGACGCCAAGAACAGGACACCCAGTTTGGAGGATAATCAGGGGACGGCATTACTCACCGTCCTCGAAGTAAGGCACCCACGCGGGTCGCTGTTGGGAAGGAGCGCGACAGCGTTTGCATAAACAAAGTGCGATCACGCGTGAGAGGGGTGAGCACTTGCCTGGCCGCGCTGTCAAAGAGGACGTAGAAGTTAGCAGGTGCGTAGACAACGAAACGCGTTGGACCCACGGCGCCGCCGACATCGTAGAGGAGCCAATTGAATCGTACGCCCCCGATGTCCAGGTCAAAGGAGTGCTCAGTCACCCCCAGCGTCTGAAGCCGCACATGCAGGATATCGTCTGCCGCGTATCAGCTAGCTGCGCATTAACAGCCCACACGCGCAAGAGCACCTACCCGTGTTCGGGAGATAGTCCGGTTCAGCGATGCGGCGGATGTTGTCCAAGAAGCTGTACAGAATTTAGGTTGTCAGCGAGTCATCCGCAGCAGCAGCACCGTCGTCCGCGCCCACGCACAATGCAGCCGACTCCTCGAGACGCAGCTTATTCGCCGCGAGCAGCTTTCTTACGACCGGGTTGTGCCACAGCTCCGTGATCTCGTCCTGTGTCGCAGAGAGGGTCTTCCCCACCAGGTTGGCAACGACGGTGGGGCGGCCCACCGCGTTGCGAATATCTGTCACCGGCCACGCGCGGTTGGGCGTGATCAGCGCCTGCCAGCCCGCACGGACATACACCCCAGAGCGTCCGCCGCCGACCCGCACGCCCCCCGACAGCTCTGCGGCAAGCGCGTCCTCGCTCGCCACAAGCGGCAGGAGCTTGGAGCGCAGATGCACGAGCTCTGCAGACCAGAGTGATTCGGTGGGAGCGCTTGAAGAGTCTGAGGAGCTGCCGCCGTAGAGCGAGGCTGCGAGAGTCTCTGGGACGGGGCTGGGGGCTAGGGGAAAGTCAAGCGCATCGAAGATGGTGCGAATCGCTTTGAGGATGTTGGAGTACACTATGGGCCGCCAGGCGGGACGTTCACGGTCGAGTGTTTGGGAGGCATAGTACAGCTGGAACTGCTTTTGCAAGGTGGACTTCCCTGATTCTGCCTGCCCCAGCAGCATCACTGTGTATAACGCATCTGGTAAGCTATCTGAAAATGACGCAAATGGTGCAAATGGCGATGGAGAAGGGCATGCGGTGCTGTCACCGGTAAGCACAGTCGCCAGTGCTATTGCCATCTGTTCCCCGTGGTCATAACATGCGGCTAGCACTGCATACTTCTGAACGACCACAGGGAATCTCAGATGCTAGCCACAAAGGCCATTAATCTGTAATTCCTTGATATAGTGTGCCGACTCGGGCTGGGCCTGTGCAATCAAGATACGCGTGAACCCTGCTGGACCCACCTTTGACCTCTCGCGGTCTGCGTCGTCTGCGCAATTCTCGCTCATGCTGCAGCAGGATCTGGTCAACATACCAATGCACCAGCACAACGCGGAAGCTTACTTTGAGATCTTCATCAATGGCATTGGATATTCGTATGGACTCTTCGTCACCCGCAGGCAGGTGGTCGGAGGTGTAGACGGAGGGTACCTCGCCTTCTCGCGACATGGGTGTGAGTGAGCGTAAGAAGGACAGCACTGGGTGCACGCTGATGTTGAGAGCCACATATTATAAAATGGATGGCAGGAAGCTGTTGGCGCTGCGTCCCACGGAATCGTCTCCGTGCTTGATGATGGCAGGCCTACACAACCTGCGCGCCTATCGACATACGCCTCTTCCCAGGCACAGCCGCTGATTGTCAGGCACGCTTCCTCCCAACCTCCAATGTCCTCTGCCGCACTCGACGCTGGGAACTAT
The DNA here is from genome assembly GCA_011032875.1 of Phlebia tremellosa. NCBI lineage: Eukaryota > Fungi > Basidiomycota > Agaricomycetes > Polyporales > Meruliaceae > Phlebia > Phlebia tremellosa. The sequence continues at coordinate 36,433 of JAAIFI010000099.1, read as the reverse complement.
CCTCCTCCTTCAGTCCCGGACCACCCACACCGGCCACACATCACTCTACACATGGCGATCCGAAGTCGACGCTGTCGTTGTATCGCCAAGACGACCCCAGACGACAGGCGTACCATACGCACGCCCTGTCAGCATCTATTCAGTCCATCCTGCAGCCACTCTCTGCACGGGCCAGAATCAGCACAACCGGGAACTCTCGAGCTATGACTCAGGTGCTGATACGGCTCGGTGTATTTTCTCAGCGTCTCAGCGCCCCAGTGGAACTCCAGCTGTGCTCGCTATTGTCGCCCGCCGCTTCTAAACCTGCAGAAGACGGAACGGGATGATTATCGAAATGCATGTGGTCTGCCCAAAGATTTATCACCGCCTTTCTACTCTGTGGCTTTGCGGATTTCTGCCCCGAGCAGCCATGTCCTGATGAATATCAACATTCCGAACAGACTTCGATGCGTGGATCAGAACAATCGTGTTGCTGATAGACTTCAGCCAACCGTATACCTTGCCGCGGCTGCATTGCACTCTATGAATCAGTGGAGTCTGGACATGTGTTGCATAGCAGATATAGCGAAGAGGATCGAAGGAGGGAGCGGGTTTCCATTAATCCCTAACCGCGGGGGTGCAGGCCCGTACTAGATGAGTGCAATGTTCTGTATCAGAGGCTGCCGCTTTCATATCCTGACCCTGCATCAGTTCCCATAGACAGCGGGCGGTCATTTCCACTTGATAACGAACTCCTGGGCTGTAGCACCTGCGGTTTGATGGGAGCTCAGATGATCTGAGCTCCTCGAACGCCACAAAGCTGCTCCATGTACCACGGTAGATCGTCATGGGCTTTGTGGCAACTCGCTTACATCGCTTCAACGATAGTGATCTCGACTATTGCACACGCGATAGGCGGGGCGGCGTTCAAGTGGCACACCGGACTCAATACGTTGCTCACGTCTGATTACTCACTTGTCAGTCGATCACCGCTTTACCATAATCCTAGGACAAGTTGCGAAGTCACGAGGGCTACAGGGTGCGAAAGTACGCTTGACGCGAGGAATCTGATGAGCTTGCGTGTCCATGTGAGCGCGGCGTGGCGGATTGATACGTTCTCGACGATGGCCGATTCGGTTTATGTGACAGCAATCCTAGAAAGTTCACATTGCAGCAACTCGCGTTCTGCTTGATCACACGCGTGGTAATACAGGTTGCCTATGTATAAACTATTTGGACTGCTATCTAAGGCTAGCTCTCACGCTGCTGTACTCTGGTGATGGATCCTTTTGTTGGAGACATACGGTTCCATATAAATGTTTGACACTGGGAATGCAAACATGTCATGGCTGATGTTTAGATTGTAATAGCCGGACTTGTCATAAAGGAATGCACTGCACAGGATAGATTGCCTCCACTGATCATAGCTGACCCTGCAAGAACCAGAATGTCGACGCGATTAGATCCAGTTCTCACAGCTTCTGGAGCACTTGATGCGGAGCCTCGAGAGACAGATCTTCCTATACACAAGCAATTAGCATGAGAAAAAATATGTTGGCAATCCAAGGCTGGTTCTAGCTGATATTATATACAAATGTGCGTCCGAGAAGGTCTATACGAGAGCGAGAGCGCGATATTCGGCGAACTACAGCAGTTGCCTTATACAGACCGCTTATGTAAGGATAAGTGTCGATGTTAGCGCTTGATTACCTAATCCAAATTTTAGAGAGCCTGCTGCACGCCCAGGTCGCTTTCAGCGCCGTCCTCGACGCCAACGACGGAGATACCCTCTTCGCCACCCTACAACCACCTTCCTTTGTACCATATAGTCACTGTGGTCTTTCACTATGTCGACGAGCGGTATGAAGGCGATCGCGCCGGTCCCCACTGCGGCCGACTTTTTGGACATCGTCCTATCTAAAACACAGAGGAAGACACCAACGGTGTGTCGAATAATAATTAGTGATCGTCTGCACGAATTAAACATACCATAGGTCATCCACAAAAACTTCAAAATCAGTCGTATCCGTAACTTCTACATGCGCAAGGTCAAGTTTACGCAGGACTCGTTTGATGAGAAATTAAGCGCAATTTTGGATGAGTTCCCCATGCTTGACGTTCGTGTGCTTGGGATGTCGTCTATCGCTTTTGCTGAACAAGCCTTTTATAGGACCTGCATCCTTTTCTGTCTTCCCTCATGAACGTTCTGTACGACAAAAATCACTACAAGCTTGCCCTTGGTCAACTAAGAACGGCACGACATCTCATTGACCAGGTCGCGAAGGATTATGTCCGTCTCATCAAGTTCGGTGACAGTTTGTATCGGTGCAAGCAGCTGAAGAAGGCTGCGCTTGGTCGGTGCGTAGCTGTTTTCATCACCCTAGCAATTGTATATTAAGAACGGTGTCCGCAGTATGGCGACCATCATGCGGCGACAAAAGGACCCACTCGCATACCTCGAGCAGGTCCGCCAACACATCTCCCGTCTCCCCGCAATAGACCCCACCGCACGCACTCTCCTCATCTGCGGTTACCCGAACGTCGGTAAATCGTCGTTTATCAACAAAGTCACCCGCGCGGACGTCGACGTCCAGCCCTATGCTTTCACCACCAAGTCGCTCTTCGTCGGACACCTGGACTATAGATACATGCGGTGGCAAGTCATCGATACCCCTGGAATTCTCGATCACCCATTAGAGGATATGAACACCATTGAGATGCAGAGTATCACCGCGCTCGCGCATTTGAAGGCGTGCATACTGTACTTTATGGACCTCAGCGAGCAGTGTGGATACACTGTTGAAGCACAGGTAAGTCCGGCGAATCGCGAGTGTAAATTATCTTCTAATATACCTTTCACAGTGCAAACTTTTCAACTCCATCAAGCCTCTCTTCGCGAACAAGCCGACCATGCTCGTCATGAACAAGATCGACGTTACACGCCTCGAGGACCTATCACCAGAAAATCGTGCAATGGTGGACGAGATCATCAACGCCGAGGGTGTCCTCAACGTTCAAGTCTCATGTTATACAGATGAGGGTGTCATGGAGCTCAAGAATAAGGCCTGCGACGCCCTGCTCGAGTACCGCGTAGACACGAAGCTCAAGGGCAATAAGGTCAACTCTATCTTGAACAGGCTGCACGTTGCGCAGCCGAAGGCTCGCGACGATGTCGTGCGTGAGCCGTTCATTCCTGAGGCGATCAAGAACAAGAATAAATACGACAAGAACGACCCTGAGAGGCGGAGATTGGAGAGGGACATCGAGTTGGAAGAGGGTGGTGCTGGTGTCTACAACATCAACCTCAAGAGTAAGTTTAGCCACAGCACTCACGCGGCTGAGAATCTCATCATCTTTTCATCTGCAGAGAACTACATCTTGCCTAATCCCGAATGGAAGGAAGACACCATACCAGAGATCATGGACGGCAAGAACATCGCAGACTTCATTGACCCTGATATTATGGAGAAGTTGGAAGCACTTGAGCGTGAGGAGGAGAAGCTCGAGGCTGAAGGATTCTACGAGAGCGAGGAAGATATGGTAAATCTTCTCATTAAATTTCACAACGTTCTTCTGGAGTTAACATATGTCTACTAGTTCAACTCGGAGGACGAGCGTGAGGCCGCCGAGGCCAAGGTCTCCCTCAAGAAGAAGCTAACATCACAGGGCACCAAGAAGGCGATGAAGAACGCTGCACGGATGCCGCGCACGGCGGGCCTGAGAACGTTGAGCGAGCTGACTTCGGAGCTTACGAAGGCCGGCCTGAACCCCAGCCGGATAAAGGAGCGTGCAGAGGTGCTGGCGAAGGTGGCGGGTGCGAAGCGGAAACGTCAACAGGAAGAGGAGGATGCGGAGATGGACGTCGATGGTGGCAGCGACGGCGAGGAGGATGGCGAGGGCGACTGGATGGACGTCGACGGCGAGGAGGGCGGTGTGCCGAGCAAGCGGGTCAAGACTAACTCAGGAGAAGTCGTTGCGAAGGGCAGGCAACCGCGGTCGCAGAGACAACTCGCTGGTATGCGCGACGAGGCTGTGAGTATTGCATTTGCTCATGTATCAGGTTCTGTCATGCTCACGGCTGTTGTTCACCTTACCTTTACAGCAAGTGTCAAAAGCCATCAAACTGCGGAATCTCGGACAGAGAGGACGCAATATGCACGCCAAGGCCGGAGAGGCCGACCGCGCAATCAGGGTCAAGATGGTATGTTGCCTGTATTCTGTAGAAGACATCGTTATAACCCTTTTTATTACAGCCAAAGCATTTGTTCTCTGGCAAGCGGAAAGGCGGCAAGACGGACCGCAGGTAAAATCTTGCTTTTGCTCCTCCTGTATCATTACGCTCTTTGTCGTTGCAATTATTATGGGATCATTTTCATTTTCACTCTCAAACGTTGGATACTTGCGTCCATTCAATATTGCAATCCACAACTGCATGAACTTCTGGGCACGACGTGCATGAGGCTTGCATCTGACAGATTAATTACCTGGGCCTCATAGCACGCTCGTATAATTGTGACCGAGACTGTTTCATAGCGGAAATTCGATGGTTAAAGACAGATTGCAGCACAATGCGATTCACAGCAGGCGTTACAAGTAAGACATTAAGGATGACTACGTAAATGTGATGTTGAGTTTTACACCCTTTGCGCTCAACTTTTCACTGGAGGTTCATGTTCATGAACGACAACGTCTAGTACAGACCTGTTGATATAACCCTCCTCAATATATGCATCATATCATGACATACAGGGAGCTTACCGGAGATTCATTACAAATCCACTCTGGATATCGGTCATAGTCAGTACGTCGATGGAATGAACGCCAGGTGTCAATGCCATGAAGTCCATCCTGACGGACTGGCAAGTGGAAGGTAGCAGGGGCCTAAAGCATCGTGTGAGTACGATATACAACTAACACAGAACAGCACTCACCCAATCCGTACTCGATTCTCCAGGGCTAAAACACCAGGAAGATCGGTAGCATTCTTACCACCGGTCACATCGTCAGCCCGTATCCTGTCCTTGCGTTGCTTCCTTCGATCCGGATAACTGATCTCAAACCGCCTTGTCCAAGAGGACCGGTTAAACACGAAAATGTCCAACGTGAACTGGTCGAGGGGATATATCTTCCCGCTCCCGCTCCCGCTCCCGCTCCCACCCTCCGCTTCGTCGCGTTGCAGCACCCCAACACTGACGACGATCGGCTCTTGAGGCCCATCCGCCGACACCGTGCCGCGAAGGGCAGCCTCGCCCTTCGCCTGCATCTGCACGAAGCCTCCGCCCGCGCCGACACGCGGACCGGGGGTCGGCGGAATGCCAGGCATAGTCTGCCTCTTCTCCCTCGGTATCTCCACCGTGGGGCCCACCTCCCCGCTTTGCAAACTCGCGATCGGGCCCTGCCAATGTGGCGTCGTAGGCGTGGGTGACGCTGGAAAAGCTGGGTAGGCGGGCGTCGGCGGGACGCCCTCATACGAGATTGGGCTCGACATGCTATCTTCCTGCATGTGCGCGAATGAGTGAGTGCGCGGTATGGGAGGCTGAGAAGGGCTGAGAGGGCCGTATGTCGTTACAGGTGTCCGATTGAAGGTCGGCACGGTGAGCGATGGCGGGATGTAGGCCGAGCGATTTTGCGAGAGATTGGGACTCAGCCCGCCGACTGGCGTCGAGGAACTTGGAGATTGCATCCCAGACTGCGCAAGCATGTCTCGCTGATTCGTAGGGTTCAATAACGAGGTATCAGATCGGTAATTCATAGGCGAAGCGGGCGTTCGCGCTCGTGGAGAGTCTGAACTTTCCATGGCTCTATCTATCGCACTGAGAGTGAACCTTTTGTTACCTGCTACAGCCGTCACGGGAGTACTTGCACCAGAGCCTGGCGTGCGGGGCCGTGAGGTTTGGGGGAGCACCATTGAACCAGGTCTTGAGAAGTTACCACGAGGCGCTGTAAGCGGGAACGGTGAGGCAGGAGTAGGAAGAGCATCATTTCGTCCGTTCGCAGCGGCCGCAAGATCTGGCGTAGAACCTGGTACCTGAGCAGAAAGATCAAGGATACAGTTCCACCGTGATGGGAAGGTCTGTGTCGGATATGAACGTTGATCTGTCTTGTGCTTGTCCTTCACATTCACAGAGTCGTCTGACGTGGAGGACTGTTCGTAAGGCCGCCCATTGAGAATAATGGTGACGGCCCGCTGGAGCTGGGCAGCGGGAGCTACTCCAGGCAAGCTTCGTCGGGCCAGCGAGAACTCGTCCGTCTCCGGCGACCGCATGAACGCGACAGCGTAGAGCAAGTTGTACTGCTCCTCGGGGCCAATGAGCAACGGGAAGATGCTCTCCGGCTCCTCCGACGCGGACTCTCCCCACCCTATCAACCGTGTTTGCGCGCCTTCGCCTCCTACAGTTACCTTCACGCTCTCCACGGCAAAGCCTGCAGACGATTCACCACTGTTCTCAACTTCTACACACAAGATGACTGTGTGTTCTTCAGCGCCTGCTTCGCGTAACTCTCGTTCGTGGATGGATTCGGGGTCCATGTCATCTTCGTCGCTGCTATCACTCGCACCTTTAGCACCTGCTTTGTCTTTACGCGGCTTGCGCGTGCCTGGTTGAGGGAGCATGAAGTACGGCACAAATACAGTGCGCATTCGCACACGGAAGCCAGAGACAGTCTGTAGCGTCTTCCGGAACGATTTACGGAGTGTCGGATAGGACGTACGGCTCGTCGATGGGGTCAGTGTAGACGAGGGTAGAGGTGAACTAGCTGTGGACGTCGGTGACGGCAAAGAGAACGCTGTTCTTCGGACTGAAGCCCCGAGACGGGTGGAGGGCAAGACCAGCGACGAATCCGGGTCATCACTAGAAAACGTGGTCCCTGGAGTACCGTCAGGCCTTATCCTCACCGTGATGCAAGTATATGACAAACCTATTGTCAAACCCTCGAATAGATTGACTTCTTCTAAACCGGTCAAATCCTCGCTACCATCTCCGTTTTCCAAGGTACCACCAGGTGACTTCGCGTCGATGGGAGACGCAAGGCCGCCTGCAGCTTCAATCATGGCTGCAAGTGACTGACGCGGCGGGGTGACTGGTACGGGCTTATCGCGCAGAGTAGCAGAGACGGTCAGACACAGCAAGGGGTCTGGGACCTTTGTTGGCATGAACGCTACGGTCGTCGCTTAGCCAGGAGCTCTGTGCGAACCGAAGAGCACTCACAGACTGCTACGCTCATCTTGAACAACGCGATCCACGCGCGCTCCTGCGGCGACCAAAGCAGCAAGAACGCGTCGGACTCGGCACCAGGGCCGTCTCCCCATATTCCCGAGCGCAACGGCGTGCCCTGCGCTTGGACATACTGCCTGTCCGACTCCGCTGCAGAGGGGACGGGGTGCGGGGTGTGCGGCGGGAATATTGACGGGTGCTTCGTCCCGAGGCGGCTGGGGATGGGTATGGACTGCGAGCGCGGCGGCATGGATTTTCGGTTGCTCGGTTCATTGAGGCTCACCTCAAGTGGTGGTGGAAGAGGGGACTGAGGAGGGGGCTGGGCGAGAGGGGCGATGTAGGCTGCCTCGTAGGACACTTGGAGGTGGGCGAGGAAGGACAACAGGTGCACGGGTGGCTTCGTTGGGTCGGGTTCAGCGGGTGTGGTCTCCTCATCTCCATCAGGGTCGGGCAGAGGATGTGCGAAACGTAGGATCAGAAGGAAGTCCAGGTTCTCATCTGCAGGTCAATGTAGTAAGATTCGCAGTTGCAACTGGAAGCAATTCGCAGCCAGGGACGTGCACGGGGTTCATGCAAGGCATATAGTCTAGAACAGCGAGACATGTCCGCCAATGTAGACGACCGTACCGTCCCCAAGCGCAAGCTCTAACATGAGTGTTAATACCTTACCAAAGAACGCCATCTTCCTATCCGTTGCCTCATCCTCCAGACGATTCAGCCATTCCTCCGACGCGTTTGGGGCATCCTTCTGACGGATGAGACCAAGCGAGGCCCGCGGTGCGACCACCGACAGCACGCACTTATTGAAGAGCTCTTCAAAGCTGGTCGTCATAACGGCAGAGTTCAAGCGTAGAAACAGACCCTAGTTCCTCCAGAGCATTCAGGTAGATACCAGAGCCAGCAGCGGGGCGAGTGATTTGGCAAAGCGATAGCCGCAGACGGTAGATGCTTGAGTTTGTGTGTCCAGGTGGTGGTAGCAGTCCAAGTGTCTGTGGATCAGAAGATCCGAGTCTCACTTGCTCGGCAAGCACTGGCACACGCCTTGCGGTCTGTAATGTTCGATAATGTGACATAAAACATCCAGATATTATTTACAAGAGTTTTGTGATAGAGGAAGTCGTATGTCTGAGTGTCCGACTCTACGCTGAACGCTCAGATGAGAAAGACGTGTTACAAATTCAGGCTAACGAGCGACACCAGACTAAGGGGGACATGATACTCAAGTTGAGATGGTTACTACTGAAGAAAAAGGAAAATGTTGATCTGGTAAAAGTCCATGACGGAGTCAACCATCACTCTAAGCCTTGATCTCGTGTTCCGCAGTGGCGGTCGCAGTAAGGGCGACTTTCTCGTCAGTGTACTGCGGCGGCGGGACGAGGATCTCCTCAGCGTCTGCCTCGAAAACAAGGACGTCATGGACCTCCTCGCTTTCAGGGTTACTGCGACGGAATGCACGAGCGATCACGATGGCGACGACCCAGAACATACGGAGGAGCACGCCTATGCCGCATCCTGTGGGGAAGGAAAGAACCCCAGGTTAGCCAACAGGTCCATTATAGCGATCGATAAAGGGATCACTCACCAAGGACGAATGCAACAGCGCGTCCCTCCCAGGGACCGAGAGTCATGAGTGCGCGATGGACGCGGTGGAGGAAAGTGCTGTGGTGATAGCGTTGGTGGCTAACACCGTGTCCATGACCGATGTGGACGAAGCCGGGGACAGGCTTCGAGAGACGAGCGTTATCCTCAGGAGTTCCCATGAACGGCAGGATGTGGATCATGTTGTCCGGCTCCATATGTCCAGGGATGCGGTTGGGCGGCGGGGGAAGGAAAGGCGCAGGAACAGGTAGCGGCTCCGGCTCAATGGGCGGAAGCCCGATGGCTGCTCTGAACCGATTAGACCAGGCGAGAGCCTTGTCCTTCAGCTGGGAACAGGGGACATGGCGTCCTGCGCCGTGCTGCAGCTCAGTCGTCTCAATCGTGCTTCCCTCAGGCCTGAAGATGGGGATGGGCCTCATGGGACTGAAGCTGACATTGGTGGACACATCCTTGTTGGAAGTGACTACGACGACTCGGATGGGGCTGGCTACTGCATACTGAACTGTGTAAAGGGGTCAGGCGTTACTGATGGACGGACGACCTAAGTGCTGCGCTTCGGACTCACCTACGCCAGCGCCAGCCAAAAGGACCGGCAATAAATTGAAACGCATTTACTATTGAAGTCTTCGATGCGCTAGAGAGAAAGAGGAGAGAGGAGGGTGAAGTCGGTTACTGCTGTCAGGTGGTGGTTGCGGACAAAGTTGTGTATGAGATAGACGCCGAGAACTTGGTCTCCTAACACCATCATCTCCTAGGTTATTCCACGTTTTTGTATCCGTCATATCGGTCCTGCGATGCTGAATAGCATGTTCGACATTACTAACACAAGAGTCATACCGTACATACGGTTGGAACGCAAAAGCATCCTCGAGCTGTGTCCCGAGCAGTATCGGGCACTGGCAGCGTCCGAACCCTCTCGTACCGCCTTGAGCGGTCACCGTGAAAGTGATGAGAGCCATTGACGGCATGTGCTGTAGTATCCTAGAAGAGTCTACAATCTCTGCCCTGCTTTCATCGCTTGGCTGATTTGTGCTGCAGGCAGACGGTTGGACTCCAAAACTCTGCGAGAGCTCGGGCCCGGTCTGTCGGTATGTCTCCGTTCGTCTTCACAGTGTTCAGTAATCTGTCGTTTGAGCCTGCTCAAGAATAAGCGAGTCACATACGTCCATGCCAGTCATCTCAGTACAGCAAGAGAAACAGATCCGGTCTTCGTCGTGACCAAGCTATGCACTTGTCTTTAACCTTCAAACACAGCCTGCAGCGCCTCCTCCATGTTATGTCCTGCATATGTGAGGCGAGTCGTCCTGCGATGCCGTCGGACCTCCCGCCTTTCACAAGTTCATGATATTGCCATGTCAGTAGACAGCCACCGGTATGTGATGGCAGTGGCATTGTTCCCAAGATAGTCGTATCGGAATTAGCATTATCGCATGCGAAGAAACACGAAGTTATCAAACTCGACACTTCCCATCGCAATATTGTCGTTTAATATACGTACTACGTTCAGAGACGAAGTGCAAGTACTCATACTCAGGTGCTCGCCACAGAACGCAAGGTCGCACTCGCGCGGCAGCTTCAAACCCCGCCGGAGTCTCCCTCTACACCGGGGTGTAGCGGCTTCTGAATTTGGTCTTAGTTCAATACTGCCAGCAGCACCCTTCAGGTTAGTCAAATCGAGTCGCTTTCCATATGTTAATCTTTGATAAATATTGGCATCCTGTCGTCGTAGTTCTCAGGTTCAATTCATTATCGTCGCTATGTCTCGGCAATATACTGAAGCAGGCACCCCCACCATCCCCAAGATATTCCAGATTGCAGAAATCGCAGACGCAATCGCAGTTCAGGCGTCCTTAATTGATTCGAAAACGTGTCTAAAATTGGCGCATACGTGCCGAACGCTGTATGATCCTGGCATGAATGCGTTCTGGTACTTCGTTTCGGATTTCAGTCGATTGATATGCTGTTTTCCTCGAGAGCTTCGGCCCCGGGTTGGAATCATATGGCCCTATCCTTTGGTGCGTTTTAGAAGTGTCTCCTTTGCATTGCTTTGATCGTTCAACCTTCATACCACTTTTAGGTTCTCAAGAGGCCACCAGATCAGCCGGAAGATTGGTCTTACTTCCTACAAAGTGCTAGGCGCGTTCGGGTCCTCCGGTTTTTGCAAGAAGAAGTATCTGAGGCTCCACTCATTCTGCGCATCCTTACGGAAAACCCTCCTGTGCCGTCTCCAATATTCCCTAACCTCAAGGAGCTAAATTGGATGAGCAGTAGGGCAGGCATCGATCACTATTCCCGAATCTTTCTAGGCCCGCAACTCGTTTTGTGCAATATATCCTCTCGCGCAAAACGCAGCGGTCCCTCGATAGAGTTTCTCACGGCTCTTTCATCGACATGTCCCAATTTACGCGCCATCACATATAGCTCTCCTTCCTCTGACGCAATATCGGATGCCATGAATACTGTCATATCAACCTGTACACATCTAGCATCGTTCCGACTTGTACAGCCTATATCTTCAGCAATTCTTCGTTGCCTCGCTGCCAATAAAACAATACGCGAGCTTACCTTCGACGGATCACAGTTGGATATCGACAAACTCACCGACGCTAGTGGCAAGCCGAATAGCTCATTCCCAGTACTGGAAATCCTGCGTATTACCGATCCACCTCTGGACCACCCTTCCTTCTTGGGTTGCTATCTGCGCACTCTTGCAACAAAGGTCCTCCAAAGTTTTGAAGTCACATTTTACAGCCCCATCACCAAAACCGTCTTCTTAGACTCTCTAGGCGCTTTATCCATGCATCGAAACTTGCAGCGAGTTCATCTGCACATCAAGCTACACCGCGAAGGACTACGACTGTCTTCGTCGATCTTGAAGACCCTATACGGGCTTGGAGAGTTGTTTGATCTCTCTTTGTGGGGCATAGACTTGGATTTCTCGCACGAACACATCGAGGAAATGGGGAGAAGCTGGCCCCGCATGCGCAAAATGGTACTATGGCCGGCCCGCGCTGACGATAATGACGATAATGAACCAACCTTACGACTGGAGCATCTACGGCTCTTCTCAAAGCACCTCCCGTACCTCTGGGAATTGAGCGTTCCGTTCGACGCCACGACACTTCCTCCTCCGGAGGATCCAGCCGCGCATGCGCATTGGCCGAACTTCTGGTTGCACAAGTTGGGCATACCTTTTTGTCCGATAGCGGAGGAGAATGACGATAGAGTAGCAGCCTTCATTTTGGACGTCTACCCTGAGGTCAGATTGTCGGGAGATATGTTAGAGATGGGTCAAAGCGAGGAAGACGGTGTAATTTGCCGAACATGGCGGCGTGTGGCCCACATGATAGACGAATAGATGGTCTACATGCAGGTCAAGTCTTGACGAATCAATATACATGTGACATCTTCTTCGATGGTTTCAATAACACTCTTGTCCATAGCAGTGACTATGCACTCACCGTTATATATTAATTGCGCTGTGAACCTTACAGCCCTAATACAGCCCAGCAGAATCTGCGCCACTGAAAAGGAAATGATGCGCCCCCGGGCCCAACGAGTTGATAGGCGCCAGATCTGGCGATGTACTGCCGAGCGCTGCACGGCGGGAAGCCGCTGAACTAACTTGTGCTTAGACGGCGAACTCGCTACTCAGTTTTGGTTGACCTCAACAGTGATGGCTCGGAAGAAATTACGCGATGCTCCCGAAAACACGAGAACTAGAGCTGTTCGTGGGCGTCGAGGAGGCTTGAAGGACTTGCCGAGCATGCCTGTCGACATTTTGGTCGAGGTAAGGACGTTCAGAATATCTCGAAAATGCAGTGTTGTTAAGTCTACGCGAACACATAGATCATGTCCCGTTTGCATCCGCTCGACCTCTTACACCTCGCTCGAACCACTAAAGATTTCCGTCGGTTCTTGATGACGAAGTCCATGACATATATATGGAAAAGGGCACTTGCAAATGTCGATGGTCTTCCACCCTGTCCGGAAGATCTCAGCGAGCCCGTATACGCGAATCTCGCGTTCGATTCACATTGTCACGTACGTTTTCTCACGCTAACAATGAGTAGCTCCTAATTACGTTACTGCACTCTACGTAGATTTGCCTACAGGTTGGGGTGAAAGTAGTGCTGTGGCAGTTTCGTGTCAGATATTGTCCAGCTTGTAGGCGAATCAAGTGAGTATCTTACGTTCGGTGCTTTATTTCCGCGTGAATTAATGAATATCAAGGTTCTTGACCCTTACTCAAATCGCGAGGCTGCATCCTGAGTTAGAGGCTGCGGAGATCGTTCGAGTGCAGTCACTTCCCTATATGCGCGGTAAATAACACTGTCTCTCTACTCGAAGGATATCACTGAACACTTATACTAGTCAAGGGCAACTGTCTTTATCATCTTCCTGATGTCGACCAGTTCCTCAGTGGCCTTGGCCAAGATACCATTCGGATGGATTCCTCGCACCACCGTGATATACTGGAGGTGTGTCACAACGCACTGAGGTTTTATACCTTTTTAAACTTATTGTTCATTGTAGCATGCTAAACTATGTGAAACGTGGTATGAGAAGGTCAAAGATAGTCGTAGAGACGAGCTACAAGCAATACGGGAGCGGCGCCTAGCTGAGTGCGTGTTTCCGATGGTCCTTTGGTTTAACGCTTATCTCAAACCTCTCGACTAGAATTCGTGCTCGTCTAGAGAAGCTTGGCTGGGGTCTCGAACTCGAATATCTGGAAGATTCTGATATAAATGACTTATCGACACATCCCCAGGTGAAACAAGCGAGGAATCTGACAGAGAAGAGTAAGTCCAGCCGCGGATATCTTGTTGGTATCGTATACTAATGACTCTGTGCAGTGTGGGAAAACATGCTTCCGTCATTATTGCAAGTGATGGAGACGGCAAAAGTGAATCGTCTGAATTTCGAGCGTCGTATCCGTGTCTTCAAATGGCTCCATGGGTTCTCCATACTGTACGCCTTCTGGCGCAGTTCCCAAGATGTCGATACTCCCCTACCTCAAGCTGTTGACCTGACTTATCATGACGAGATTCGGACTCTGGTCGAGTCCAGCAACGCAGATTCTTTGGATATGGTACTCAAGCTGAGAACTCTTGAAGACCTATTGCCTGCATGGACGGATGAATGGCGGAGAACCTGTGACACCCGATTGAAAGAAAAGTTCGCGCCTACCATCGCCAAGGATGCGACAGATGGTGAAGTCAACTTTCTCGACTTGGCCTCCACGGTGTTCGGCTGCGGGAGGTGCATACCCGGAACTACAGCTTTCCACTATCCCCAAGTTCTGGAACATAGGTGCTTGCATAAGGCGCTACACGACTACACAATGGAGCCCTATACCCACGGCGACGAATGCGAATTTATCTCAACAAGAATGGTGGCCCGCCACGAGAAATGGTCATGTCAGAATCTCGAATTCACCGATACACATGCATGGGCCGTAGAGGTGATAACTGCATGCGGCATGGACCCGAATCGCGCGACGAGACAGGAGATGGACGCCCTTGACGTCAGGCTCGTGTGCAGGGACTGCCCGCTGTCGAGTGAAGATCCCAACATCGACGGGAGGAAGGTGATGACTTGGCGAGCTGCGGTACGGTTTCACGCGTTCCTTATCTCGCACGCCGCGTACCTTGCTAACATGCATACTTCTAGATTCAGCACTACATCGATCACGATGAAGGGAGATGGCTCGCGTGCTGGTTCAATCGTGACTTTACGGACCCTGTATGCTCACTCGACTGGCAGCGTGTGCATGAAGACTATATGCCGCGTGTCAAGCAACTCGAAGCATCGGCTACATCCTTCTACAACGAGAAGTGGAGCAGTCCAAGATACACTTACAAGTTCCGTTGTGCATACTGCCCCGCAGGATTCATGGATGTTGATCATGTTTTGGGCCACCTATCTGACCGGTGCGTTAACCTGGTATTGACTGCCTATTACATCAATGACAATGCAAATATTGTTAGACACGATTTTGGCATCCAGGACACACACGACTTCTATCGCGACCGGTGTGCGAAGCCTGTGACGACTGGTCCAGTTATGCTGATATTGAAGCCTCGCTCGGAGATCAAGCTACGTCAGCTGTGTGTCAAAGGGAACGAGGATGCACAGGATATTTGGGAGTGGATAGAGGAGGGTCGTGCCGGTTTCCTATAAGTTTTCAGTGGTGGCCTTCCGTGTTATAACGACCGTTGTATCGACTACATACCTTCAGCCCATCACATCATCCATGCCGCATTCTGTGGCTAGGACTAACGTCGCGTCGATATGCTGAATCAAATGGACGCGCTCGACCCTTTTATTGTGCTAATTTATTGCGCTCGGTCTTGGACCTCTGCGCACTGCAGATCGTCTGTACAATGGGGGTTCAACGTTGCGACATCCATTAATGGTCCGATTACGACAGTCAACCAGGAGAGCAAGCAAGAAACTCTCAGAATGTATTCGCCGTTCCTCAAGCAGCTCAACTCGACAAGTAATGGTGAGTAGGTTGCAAAACAACACTGCAGATATAGACTGCAGCTAGTGCTTTTCCAAATGTGATTCCTACCTTTGCTATCGGAGGTTCCACAAAGTGATTCTTTGATTCATAGATATCTATGGCTGCAATTAGCTATTCACAAGACTGTCCACGAATGTCGCAAAACTATCGCAGACTTCGTCTGGGGGCACAACGCCCGGGCGGTGTTCATCTCCTGGACGGTATTTCCCAGTCTTGACTGATGTGTACACAATCAATAGGTCATCCCGAAGAGCATGACGTGAATTCGTACCAAGAACACGCCATAAGCCCAATTCTACTGCCCCGCCACCAAGATCTGTCTCGATATCGTCTCCGATGATAGCAATCTTCCCTTTCTTCGTGCTTTCCGGGATGTCTTCTAAGTCCAAACTCGCAATGACTGTCTCAAAAAAAGCGCGACTGGGCTTGCCGACCACCTCCGCATGGACTCCCGTAGCAGTCTCTAACGCCGCGACAAAGGGACCTGGTCCGAGGGAAAGCGTATCATGCTCGCCTGATGCGTCCTTGGTAGACGTGCGCACATACTTGGCCCGGTGTGTTACAATCAGGGGCTTTGCGGGAGAAGAACTAGAGGGCAGGAGGATTCGGAACGCGGTGTTCAAATGCTCATATGTGAACATGTTCGGAGCGAGGCCTACAATCACGGAATCGTAGTTCAGACTCGCCTCTGTGTCTTGTATGCGAGCATGTATGAGGCATGATAGTAAAGGAAAGCGACAGAGATAAAGACCGCGCACCACCAGAGCATCCAAGGTTAGACAAAACTTCCTGCTTGGCTGATTCCTGAAGGAAACAGAAAGGGTTCTTTAGGCCTTTCCGCCGTAAGAGACCGCTCAACGCTCCTAGACTGGTCCACAATTCATCGTCTTCTACTCGAATTTCAAAACCCATCCCGCTCAGTCTTTGTTGTAGCTCCTGGCGGCCTTCTTTGCTAGTATTACTACAGAACCTGAAAGGCAGCTTTTGCCTGGCCAGCAATGACACGTCCTGGGCATCGGCAGAACACACAGGATCGGTGCGTATCAGAGGATTCCCCAAATCTGCATGTGTTGGGTCACCATGGGCATTATATTGTCGCAGACGACTTAGAGCCTCCACAGCTCCAGGTATTGGTGTTGACCCGACATGTAGAGTACCAGAGAGATCGATGAGGAGGGCTTGAATGGGAGGTCGTGCGGCAGGCATGATGATGGTTTTGAATGTACTTACGCCACTAGCGCCCATAATGTTAACATGCTCTGCACCATTACGTCGACACTTCAAGGCCGTGCAGATTTTCCTCCATGTTTCCTCCGGCGAGTCTACCAGGTAAAGGGGACCTTGTCCTAGTTACAGATGAATTGTTTGCACCCGCCGATTTCCTCCTTCACCAACTCTTCACCTCCCATTTCAAAACTGCAGGCAAAAACGCAAAATGCATAATCTTGACGGTCTCCGAGAACGCAAACAAATGGAACACAATTGCAGCAAAATCAGTGAGTAGTGCTTGGTTGTATCCCTAGTATATTCCTTGTAACGGTTGACTTACCGTCAGACAGAATAGCAACTTGCCTCAGTTGCTGAATTCGCAGGATCTTACATTTTTGGACATTGTGCCACCTTTTATTCCAAGTAAACTCGACGAGAATGCACGGGGCACACTTCGGCCAGCATATGAGGAACTACAAGATCATCTTGGTGACGCGGAGGCTCAGTTAACTCCTACACTTGTCATTCTCGACGATATCTCCTCCTTGCAATGGATAGGTGTTCCGACTCAGGATCTCTTGCGGTTCGCTCGTGCAATTGCAGCATTGTGCCGGAAGGTACGCCGTCATTGCCATCCTGGTTGCCATTTTTGACGTATCTCCTCGTAACAGCATAAAGCCTCTCTCATCATCCGACATCATGTCGTAACACCAGGAGAGCCAGACGATATCTTCCGCTTGCTTGCCCAGATATGCACGTGCCACATTGACGTATCTTCGCTATCTAGTGGACGAAGTGGGACCGTCAGCGGACAGGTTTGAAGCTTAATACTTGCGAGAGATCATCATTTTGACGGCTGACTTGGTTTCTATAGATTGCGTTGCACCCTGGAGCAGGGCAACTTCTCAAAATATGTCCTTCAATACCTAGGAGATCCGCCCTTCAATACAAACTTACAGACTCAAACTGTGTATATTTCGAGCGTGGAACTAGTTCTGGTGTCCTATAATGACAATGATAAACGACGCGTCCACCAATAGGGAAGGACCCTCATAACCCTTGACATGTTTGCGAACAACGACCGTCGACAGAACGCTGACAGTCTAGCTCAGTATCAATCTCACGAGAGCTATTATGCGACTTTATTGTGGTTGCATACTGACACAGACAATATTAGATACATGCGAGCTATTTCTATCAAGCAGGGTGTGATTATCACACAACGTAGAAAAGCGCGATCGCCTGGCAGCAACTGTCGCGGAGTGCACAGAGCCGCTACTTTCCAATTATAGCTGACCGCCAGGGCCAACAGCGCCAGATGTGTTCGTTGATGTCTCTATGGGCTTCATAGCGGGGAACAGTAACACCTCCTTGATGTCTTCGAGAACCATGAGTTTCGTATTGTGAAAATGATATGTGGAGATACTTACTTGTGGAGTTCGTCAGGAACATAACTAGACGATCGATTCCAATACCCCAACCGCCAGTTGGAGGAAGACCATGCTCGAGCCTGCATAGCATGGTCAGCATCATTGTAATTTATAGAGAGGAATGCAACATACGCGTCAACGAAAGTCTCATCGATGCCCTGCGCCTCATCGTCACCCTGCTCCTTCTGCCTGACCTGAAGAAAGGTGTCAGATGTATCCAGCAAATATTTGACTCAATTAAATCTACCTGTTCCTCAAAGCGCAGCCTTTGCTCGAATGGATCGTTCAATTCGGTATAAGCATTGCAGATCTCCTTGCCACACAGGAAGCCCTCGAAACGCTCGCAGAGGCCGGCGCGAGAACGGTGGTACTTGGCAAGTGGAGACATCACTTGAGGGTGTCCCACTGACAGAAATCAGATCGATCAGACGAGACCAAGAGAAATGATTGATACAATAGACTCACCGATAAATGCGGGTGAGATGCAAAGAGGTTCAATGAACTCTCCAACAAGCTAGAAAGTATTTAGGAAAGGAGCAAGATGAACTCATCGTCGGACGGACCTTGTCAAGTAGTCTCGCATTGGTGCGAGGCTCACTGCAGTCCACCTTGTGCTGAGAAAACGGTCAGCACCGCATCTGCAGCGAGTGGAGGTAAAGATGAAGATACCTTTTGGCACACCTCGCGAAGGAACTTGTTTGCCTCCTCAGTGTGAAGGGTTTCGCCAGGAGGGAACTTGACGCCGAGCTTCTCCTCAAGAGTCTCAATCATGTCGTACCGCTTCCATGGTCGCTTGAACTCTAACTGGTACACCTTGCTGCTGTCCTTGCCTTCAGGGTAGAACTTCAGCGTGGTCTCGCCACCAGTCAGATACTTCACCAAGCCCTCCACCAGGCTCTCCGTGAGATCCATCAGGTCGTACATATCTGCGTACGCCATATAGAATTCACAGATCGTGAACTCCGGGTTGTGAGTGAGATCGATGCCCTCATTCCTGAACACACGTCCAATCTCGTAAACACGGTCGAGTCCGCCAACGACGAGCTGCTTCAAGTACAGCTCAGGCGCGATACGGAGGTAGAGATCGAGGTCGAGGTCGTTGTGGTGCGTGATGAACGGCTTGGCAGTAGCACCTCCGGCGATCATGCTCGTCATAGGTGTCTCAACCTCCAGAAAGCCGAGATTGTCGAGGAAGCGACGGATGTAGTTGATGATCTTGCTACGGGTCACGAAGATACGCCTCGTCTCGTCGGACAGGATGAGGTCGAGGTAACGCTTGCGGTATCGCGTCTCCTGATCCTTCAACCCGAAGTGGCCCGAAGGTAATTGGTGCAGGTTGGGAGCGAGCAAGATCATCCTCGAAGGCGAGATCGACAGTTCTCCCTTCTTCGTGCGCGAAGGCGTGCCAACGACACCGACAATGTCTCCTCGGCGGAATATCTCGTGATCCGCCACAAACGTCTCTTGATTTTCGGCATCTCTGGAAGAAGATACATAGACAGAGTGAGCACACGACCACTGATCGAGTAGTGGCGGTAGACTCACTGCTTGTTCGCCATGATTTGGACCTTCTTGCCTTCACCATGAAGATCGTAGAAGCGCAAGCTCGAGCCAGATGAGCGTATGTTGTGTATGCGACCCGCCAAGCATTCAGTGACACCCTCCAGCTTTTCCCCTGGGTTAATCTTTCCCTCAGGACCATATCGACTAATGTAATCATTAATCGAGATGGACACCTCGAACTTGTGAGGGTATGGATCGGGCTTCTTGGTCTCCTTGAACTTGAGGATTTGGCGCGAACGAAGTGCGAAGTATTGCTGTGTGCTGCTGGTCAGTACGCAGCTGGGACTAGCGCGGTCGGTACGGGCATCAAAAGGTGGGATCGCGCAAGAGGCACCGATGACCGAGGATTAAGACCGTCACGAGTACCATCCGCTACGTGACTTGTGGTGTATAGGACTTCAGAGTAAGTGAATGACTCACGTTAGGTGTGAGTTCGTCCTCGTTCACGCCTGCAGCTGCCTTCGAAGCGGGCTTTGCAGGTGCTTCAGCAGCCTTTTGTGCCTTCTTTGCCTCCTTGTCTCTTTGCTTTTCGCGTCGCTTGAGCTCTCTTACAAGTGTTCGTTCAGTTCCCACATTCCGTAAATTATATGATAGTCACTCACTGCTTGGATATCATCTCACCCGTTACCGGGTCCTTGTGCGTGCCCGTTGTCTCCGTAGCCATTTTTGTGATTCTGAGTACGGTTGTAGAGGACAATCTAGTGTGTCTTGGATATTGTACAGGTCTGAGAGGTAATCGTAACAATCTCAGCATCCAAGTTTTCAGATTGGAAGGCGAGTCAGGTCTTTAGGTTCACATTTTCACCGAAGCGGCACGTTTTCCCGGGATTATTCTGTTTAGAAGCACAAGTCCTCGGGGTCCTTAGTGTAACGCCTCTAAGCGCTTGCATGTTACCTGCATGTTGAAGCTGACGTTGTTGGTGTGTAGTCCATCCAGCATGTGTTGTGTTGTACAATGGAGAGCCACATTCTCGCATGATAACTTTTTTTTTTTTGGAGTGACAGCTTCAGAATATTAAGCTGGTGTATATTCGTGCACGGAACGTCGAGAAATCAGCCCCCCGAAGACTCCGAAGCTCGTAAGAAATCGTCGGGATTCCCAAAACGTTTGTTAGTTTTCGGACTTCGTAATAATAGGCTCCGCCCTTTCCCTCCTCACGGCGTCTACCTCGCTCCCGCCCTCTTGACTCTTCGAACGGCGTTCTCTCAGCTGCTTCCCGCATTTACCACCTCCAATTTAATACCAGGACTTGCAGGATGTCCTCAGATAACGAATACTCGGACAACGAATACTATGATGACGAGGATGACTTGATGCTGGACGACGAGGACGGTGAGCAGATCCCCTTTACCCCGCGTTGTTGGCGCGTGCTGATAAAGCCTGCAGGCTCAGCATCCGAGATGGACGTCGACACCTTCGACGCTGACTATAGGGTCCCTGGCAAGGGCAAACAGAAGCTGTATGAGGTGGACTTTGATTCCCTCAGTCAGGCAGATGTTGTGAAGATGATGAAGTCGGATGTGGAAAGCATCAGTGGCATCTGCGGCGTAGACGTGAGCACAGTGGCCCGCCCATTGACAACTCCAATAACTTATTCACATCGCCCGCAAACCAGTCCAGCGTTGCGGCCCTGTTGCTCAGACACTTTGAATGGAACAAGGAGAAGCTCATCGAGAAGTTCATGGACAACCCTACTGCTGTGAACACTTCAGCGGGTATCGCTATCCCTGAGAAGACGAGCGAGCCAGGGCGCTCATCTTCGCGAGTGCATTCGCCGCAGATGTCTTTGCAGCCTGCCCGACGTTCGATACGACGAAGCGCTGCGGAGGCGCCTAAGTCGGGAAAGAGCAAGATCCTTGAGCGCATCAGCCCCCCAGCTGAAGAATCGCACGAGTTTCTCTGTCCTATCTGCTTCGATGACACCCAAACGGAAACATACGCCTTGTCTTGCGATCACAGGTTTTGTACAGGCTGTTGGAACGCATACATAACAAGCAAGGTCAAGACGGAAGCAGAGCACTGGATCACTTGCATGGCAGAAGGCTGCTCCTTGGTTGCACCAGATGATTTCATCAAGAAAGCTCTAGGAGGTAGCAAGGCAACATGGGAGCGATTTCAGGAGCTGCTTGTTCGCCATTACGTTTCCTGCAACAGCAATCTGAAGTACTGTCCCTATCCTGCTTGCACCTACACAGTATCGTGCCCCAGTGCCTCCTCAAAGTCATCGCTCACTACGATCGTCCCTATCGTCACCTGCGGTGGCAACGACACCCACAAGTTCTGCTTCGGTTGCCACATCGATGCCGATCATCGACCAGTGGTCTGCGCTGTGGCTAAGATGTGGTTACAGAAGTGCCAGGACGACAGTGAGACGGCTAATTGGATCAAGAGCAACACGAAAGAGTGCAGCAAATGTCAAAGCACGATTGAGAAGAATGGCGGCTGCAAGTATGTCTTCGGCAAGTTTCTGTGATAGTACATCCATTAACGTGTCATCAATTCTAGCCATATGACTTGCAAGAAATGCAAATACGAGTTCTGTTGGGTGTGCATGGGTACGTGGATTCTTCATCGGACCAATGTATATCTCTGACTTGTCGTAGGTCCATGGTCGGAGCATGGAACAGCATGGTACTCCTGCAACCGTTACGACGAGAAGGCGAGTGTGGACGCTCGTGATGCCCAATCCAAGAGCCGAGCGTCTCTCGAGCGCTATCTTCACGTAAGTCTAACCGTGCACGACATGTATCTCAGAGCTCACGCGCGTCTCATTAGTACTACAATCGTTGGGCAAACCACGAACAGTCGGCGAAGCTCTCAGTAGAGCTGTATGCCAAGACGGAGAAGAAGATGGAGGAGATGCAGATCACTTCTGATTTGACCTGGATCGAAGTGCAGTTCATGAAGAAGGCGGTGGACGAGGTAATCAAGTGTCGCATGACGCTCAAATGGACTTATGCTATGGCGTATTACCTGAAGAAGGACAACCAGAAGGAGCTGTTCGAAGACAACCAGAGGTAGGCTGATCTCCTATAATGGGGTGAGCTGAACTGATACGCCACATAGGGATCTGGAGCGTGCGGTGGAGGAGTTGTCTGAGCTGATTGAATCTCCGCTTGAGCCGGAAAACATCCCGTCGTTGCGCCAGAAGGTCACCGACAAGACAGTGAGTCCCGAACTTATTGCTGTTGTGTACATGCATGGATCTGAACCCACTGCGATCTTAGGTGTATGTGCAGAAGAGGAACGAGATTGTGTTGGAGGACACTGCTAAGGGCTTCCTAGAGGGCCGCTGGAAATGGAACGACAGCATCCCGGGCTTTGATTAAGGTCTCGTACGCGAGGGCCCAGTCTCACATCCTTACCCCCTTCCAGTTCACATGCTCCCATCCTGTACCCACCTATCGTCTCTGCCTCACTTACAGTACACCACGCACGGACTATCTTATTTGTATGGATCGAAGTAACAAGCGACAATGTAGAATATATTTCAAGTCTCCAGAGTTGTCATTGTTTATGCTGAGTGACCTGATAAAACGGTAGTTGTTCGTTGTGCCTCTGCGCGGGTCCCGACTCCCGAGCGTCTGGATATCTCCATTGACCACTTTCCCACGCTGTGCAGCGGCGACCTCAACTCGACATAGCCTCCATCTCTTTCTTCATCCTACCACCACCCTCCTCAACACGATGACGACCGTATCGCCCTTCGCACGCAGCAGCGTCTTCGATGAGCCGCGCATCGGCGGACGCGAGCAGACTGTAAGCAGCTTCACCGGGACCGTGCAAGTGACGAACCATAAACGCCCACAGGACACCTTGTTATACAGATCGAGGAAATGTACAGTGTACCAGAAAGTTTCTTGGAAATCGAGGTGCGAAATCCACAAACGCACGGTGAGTGTGCTTCGATAGTTTTTGACGATTGTGAAGTGACCAGTGGGTACAGGTTTTGGACGCAAGATGTACACTGATTATGAGATAGTATGCAAGGTGCGTTTTGTCCAATGTCTGCTTTGTGTTTTCTCTGTAAATTGATTATAGCTCCCTCATAGACGAACATCCCTGCGTTCAAGCTTCGCCACTCTGTTGTCAGACGACGTTACTCCGACTTCGAAGCGTTCCGCGATATCCTCGAGCGCGAGTCTACGCGAGTGAACATACCCCCCCTTCCCGGCAAGGTCTTTACAAACCGGTTCTCGGACGAAGTTATCGAAGCGCGGCGGGAAGGTCTGGAGCGCTTTTTGACTATCGTCGCTGGACATCCTTTACTCCAGGTGCGTCTTTGTCCGCGATCAGTTGTATGACTCTTCAAGATACTGACTTGTCTTTCATCTACAGACAGGAAGCAAGGTTCTCTGTGCTTTCTTGCAGGACCCTGACTGGGATAAGTCTCAGTGGGCCTAGATTTCGATTATCACCGTACATTTGCGACCCCCTTCTATGAGCCGTTAGTACTGAATATGCCCTGTTGATTGTTAGGATGTTACCACTTGTATGTAAATGTTACCGTCTTCGTTATCGGTCATTTTATTTTCTATTATTGTTCGCAAAACGTTCAGTCCGTAGATTGCAGCATTTCTGCAAACTCATGTGCCGCACATCTATGAGGAGCCTAGTGACTCCCGGACGCTCCATCAGAAGCTACCACTGCCGCTGATTCCTTCAAAGGTTGTAAACCAGTCGAACAGCAATATAAGCGTTTCTCGCTCTTTTCTAGCTCAACCACGCCACAAATAATCAATAGGTTTGCCACATTCTGTAGACGTCCAAGAGAAGGATAGATCCGCGACCGTCCGAAACGAACTTCTTGTTGATGTTGAAAGTATTACGGTTACGACTGTGATCTCGGAACTGCATGGCTCGACCTGAACGCCAGTATGAACAAGATGTACTTACCAAATGCCCAGCCAAGTAGTGAGAAGCTTCAGTAAGATGCTGTTACTGCATGATTATAAGCTAGCAGCAAGCTGAACAGTCCTATGATTGAAAGTCGGTCTGGCGTAGTCTCATTGTCGACCGTACTCGAGCAAGAACTCAGAACTAATCGCTCGATGCCACATTTGGTTGGATGACGGGCGCTCGGACGATGCCGAATTCGAGGAGCACTCCTCGCAATAATTTTTACGATCTTCATAGTCACTCTGACTCAGAAAGCCAACCACAGTCGACACGGATTGGTATCTTGTGAGGCGAACGTGGTCTGTTGTCTGTACCGGCTTGCATGCAAATCGCTCACGCTAACTCGACCCTTCAACAGGTTACGCACGGTCAGGGACGCGACCTTTCGTATAAAGCACTCTATTGTGGTGACCGCTCGGGTATGCCAATCGATCTCGTCGGTCCAGCTCACTTGATGGATTCCAACGTCTAGCGCAATGCTGGTACTGTTTGGCTCTTCCGCCCTTTCGATCACGAAAAGAGACACACTACTCAGGCAGATCCAAACGTGCTGCCCTGATGTTCAGTCGGTGGATGCCGATTACGTCCATTTGGTTTCGTGCAGGTCGGATGCTCATGAACGAGAACTCTCCGATGTATCCTCTCGTTCGCGGATGACTCTCAGCCGACTGCTGGATTATGGCGATGACATCAGGCTTCCTGGCACGGAAGAAGCTCTCGCAAAGGGCCACAACGTGATCTATATACTACCTCGAGCAGGCTCCATTTCACCGTGGTCGAGCAAGGCGACAGATATCTCAGCTATCTGTAACCTAGGAGAATATATAGAACGTTTAGAACGCGGCGTCGCCTTCGTTCTCACCACTGCATCTGGTCGACCCGTCGAACAAGCCGCCTTACAAGAGTTTTCTCATCTGTTGCATGACCGAATGACCCAGATCGCTTACCTATCACTTCCCAACGCCGATGCCATATTCGAGCACAAGAGTGTCAGTCCCCTCCGTACTGTCGACTTGCAGTCAGTCGATCCTTCCGGACAGACAGCACGCCAGAGGTTGATCCAAGCGAACAAGGAGCTCGGCCTTGCGCTTTCCATGGATGAGATCGAGTACTTAATTGATGCCTTCGTCTTAGGCTCGTCTCCCATCAACCGTAATCCCACCGACGCAGAGCTCTTCATGTTTGCCCAAGTCAATTCCGAGCACTGTCGACACAAGATTTTCAACGCGTCTTGGGAGATAGACGGAAAGCAGCAGGACACATCCCTCTTCCAGATGATCCGCAATACCGAAAAGTTGAGCGGTACGGGTACGATCTCAGCGTACTCAGACAACGCCGCCGTCTTCGAGGGTTATTCTGCTCCACGCTTTGGCGTATCTCGCACGGATTCTAACTCCGCGAATCCCAATGTCGAGCATGTATATCTATCGCACACGGAAGACATGCCAATCCTCGTGAAAGTAGAGACGCATAATCATCCTACCGCGGTCTCGCCTTATCCTGGTGCGGCCACTGGATCAGGAGGGGAAATTCGCGATGAGGGTGCAGTAGGTCGGGGCTCCAAACCGAAGGCTGGTTTGGCGGGGTTCACCGTATCGAATCTCCTCATCCCCGGATTCGAGCAACCCTGGGAGACTGACTTCGGTCGTCCTGCACACATCTCATCTGCGCTTGATATCATGATCGAAGGACCACTTGGTGCAAGTGCGTTCAACAACGAATTCGGGCGGCCGGCTCTCGCTGGCTACTTCCGCACGTTCTCGGAGAGCGTGCCTATTTCTGACGACGATGCGCGGGAGGTCAGGGGATACCACAAGCCGATCATGCTCGCTGGTGGGTTAGGCAACGTGAGACCGCAATTTGCGTTGAAGACACGCATCTCGCCCGGCGCAAAGATCGTCGTTCTGGGCGGACCCGGTATGCTGATTGGTCTTGGAGGAGGCGCTGCGAGCAGCCAAGTATCTGGAGCCAGCTCTGCAGAGTTGGATTTTGCCAGCGTGCAGAGGGATAATGCTGAGATGCAGCGGAGATGCCAGCAGGTGATTGACGCATGTACCAACCTGGGCGAGCGCAGCCCTATCCAGTCGATCCACGATGTCGGCGCAGGCGGCCTATCCAACGCTCTCCCCGAGCTCGTCCATGATTCAGATTTGGGTGCAATATTCGAAATCCGCGACGTCCTGGTAGCAGACTCGAGCATGTCTCCGATGGAGATTTGGTGCAACGAAAGTCAGGAGCGCTACGTGCTGGCTATCTCCCCGGAGCAGGAGGAAGAATTCAAGTCGATAGCTACCCGCGAACGGTGTCCGTTCTCCATCGTCGGAGTGGCGACCGCGGAGGAGGAACTCATAGTCACCGACCGTCTTCTCAAGCAGGACGTCATCCATCTGAAGATGTCGACGCTCTTTGGAAAGCCCCCTCGTATGCATCGCTCTGATACAACACGCCGCCTTGCCGGTGTTCCGTTCGACTCCTCACTAACTCGATACCTGCCATCATCACAAACCCTCTCAGACAGAATATCAGGAGCAATCGACCGCGTCCTAAGACTTCCCTCCGTCGGGTCGAAATCATTCCTCATCACCATTGGCGATCGCAGCATCACTGGACTGGTCACTCGCGACCAAATGGTCGGGCCCTGGCAAGTTCCTGTAGCGGACGTTGCGGTAACCAGAAGCTCATACGGCTTCAATGTTGTTACTGGAGAAGCAATGGCCATGGGCGAACGGACCCCGGTAGCCCTCCTTAACCCTGCTGGCTCCGCGCGCATGGCTGTCGCTGAGTCGCTCACCAACCTAGTGGCGGCCCATATCAGTGACCTCGGCCGCGTGAAGCTCAGTGCCAACTGGATGTGTGCGGCGTCCAAGACGGGAGAAGGGGTAGCACTGTACGAGGCCGTCAAGGCTGTCGGCATGGAGCTCTGTCCTGCTCTTGGAGTTGGTATCCCTGTTGGAAAGGACTCGATGTCGATGTCGATGAAGTGGAAGGAGGGTGTAGAGCAACGGGAAGTCAGTTCGCCTCTTTCCCTCATCGTGACCGCGTTCGCTGGAGTGGAGGACGTTAGAAAAACGTGGACGCCCCAACTACGCGCCGATGTCGAGGGCCCGACTGTGTTAGTCTTCTTCGACCTGGCGAACGGGAAACAGCGTCTTGGAGGCTCCGCTCTTGCTCAAGTTTTCAAAGAGATCGGCTCTGAAACACCGGACGTCGAAGACGCAGCCGTACTGAAGTCGTTCCTTACAGGCACGCATGCGATTCGGGTCGCAGCGCCAAACCTTGTACTTGCTTACCACGACAGGTCAGATGGAGGCCTCTTCACGACGGTGGTTGAGATGTCTTTCGCAGGCCGCACGGGTGTAGAGCTCACTCTCGACTCGCTGTCCAGCTCGGATATTGTGGCGACTCTGTTTAATGAAGAGCTGGGCGCGGTCGTTCAAGTTCGCGAGACAGATGTCCCCCGCCTGGCAGAGGTTTTCGCTGAGTCCGGCTTCCCTACGTCTTCCATTCACACCATTGGCAGGGTCTCCACGGTCAACCAGTCCGTCGTGATAACGTGCGGTTCTGAGCGTATCTTCTCAAGCACGCGTGCAGAGTTGCAGGAGGCGTGGGCGGAGACTTCGTTCAAGATGCAGTCACTACGGGACAACCCCATCAGCGCGCAAGAGGAATTCAACCTCATCAAGGACACCGCTCACACTGGTCTCTTCTACAGCCTCACGTTCTCTCACCACCCATCGCGCTCTCTCTTCCGCCGCCCGAAGGTCGCCATCTTGCGTGAACAAGGCGTGAACGGGCAAATAGAAATGGCGTGGGCGTTCACCACCGCGGGCTTCGACGCCGTCGACGTTCACATGACGGACATCCTCAACGGACTTGTCGACCTCGCAGACTTCCGCGGGCTCGCCGCGTGTGGTGGATTCTCCTACGGCGACGTCCTCGGCGCCGGGCGCGGGTGGGCGAGCTCGGTGCTGCTCAACACGACCGCACGCGCACAGTTCACCACCTTCTTCGCGCGCGAGAACACGTTCGCGCTCGGCGTGTGCAACGGCTGCCAGTTCATGAGCAACCTGCGCGAGGTCATCCCCGGCGCGCAGGACTGGCCCGACTTCAAGCAGAACCGCAGCGAGCGCTTCGAGGGCCGCGTGTGCATGGTCGAGGTCGTGCAGAGTGCGGTCACGGCGGAGTCGGTATTTTTGCACGACATGGTGGGGTCGAAACTGCCCGTCGCCGTCGCGCATGGCGAAGGGCGAGCGTCGTTTACCAGTGTGGAGCATCAGCGTGCGTTGGAGGCTGCAGGTCTTGTTGCCGTGCGCTACGTCGACTCGGCGGGTGCCCCGACTGAGGTCTACCCTCTCAACCCGAACGGCAGCCCTGGGGGACTCACTGGTGTTCAGACGCCCGATGGACGCGTCCTGGCTCTCATGCCCCACCCTGAGCGTGTCACCACCTTGGAGAGCAACAGTTGGTATCCCGCAGAGTTTGCGAAGAGCTGGGAAGGTGTAGGACCGTGGTTCAGGTTGTTCCAAAATGCCCGCCGTTGGTGCGGAAACTAGAATATCGTTCATGGTAGCACTGTAGCCGTATATCCCGCCATAAATCCACAGTAGACTGAAAATTGTACCCACATTCTTCGCCATCGCGCGTACACTAGTACTATGAACAAAACTCGTGTCTTTTTATGTTTCTAATGGGCTGGCCAATTTTATTGGAGTACATGCACCACTGGAGTGTCCAAAATCCAAAGGGAGAGAAGTAAAACATACTAGCAATACCGGTTAAAAGAAATAGCATCCCAACCCGAAAAGAAGGGGGAAAGGAGGGAGGTAAGAAATGGCGGTGTGTCCAGATACGAACACTTCTACTAATTGTAAGTTATACGGTGTAGTGTCCTATGCATATGCGAGATCAGGTAGGTAGATACATGCAACAGCGACGGCTAAGCGACCAGATATGCGCGGTGTGTGCGTGAGGGGTAGATGGTAAATGTGCAGGGGGGTATAATCGATGCTAACGTAAATAGAGGACAGCCATGCGTTCCTGGCGGCTGGGCGACGAACGGCAGGACCGAGTATTCGTAGAGAGAAAAGTAAAGGTCCAGGTACCAAGGTCATGAGTCCTCCACTCATCCACAGCCGCAAGCAATCGTCCCATGATCATCGTGCGTACCCATCCTGCAACTGCATCTCTACTGGCGGCTGCCGGTAGGGCTGTGGCTCCGACTGCTCGTACTGCTGCGAATATTGCACTTGCTGGAATTCTTGCCGCTGGTGGAACTGTTGCTGTTCTTGGTACTGACTCGTCTCGGCGTACTGGGGTACAGGTGATATAGTGACATCCTGCTCCAGCTTCTCATCGGCCGCACTCTTGTCAGCAGCAGCGGTGGCAGCAGAAGCATCACCGATACCGGCACGGGTACCCCAACCAGTCTAGGAGAAGGCGGGGTCAGAAAGGGGGTTCAGAGTATATATGAGATCGATCACGTACTTCGTGCAATGTCAGTAGTGCGTAGAGCTTCATGATCGCGAAGTAGTAGCCGAAAAGAATGAATGCAGGGACGTGGATCACATCCTGCGGGCGATACCACAAGTGCGGAAGCAGCTTCGCTGTCCGCGTCGCCAGAAGCCAAACAAAGTAACTGACCACCACATTCCTGGAGAGCGATCAATCAGCCTGTGTGGTGTAAGCTTACAGAACATTTATCTTACCACCAGGGTAGATGGTAGCCACCGTCTTCGACCGGTATCGTGGTCTTGTAGATAATCCACGCGACCAGACACGGCCCAAGCAGTAGAGTGAAGGGATTATACAGCTTATCCACCTACAAGCGGAATCAGTAACTAGAATCTCATTTGAGGACACTGAGAGACGAACCATCGTGTATGCCACATAAGGGTGAGAAGTCCATATATGGCGCTCCATGAACAATGACCGCAGATCGGAGCGCCAGGTATTACGTGTCCATCGAAGCACTTGCTTGAGAAAACGCCAGTTAGGCTTCATGGTACTTAGCAGCTCTGCCTCCTTGCAGCACTGGACGTAGGTATTCCACCCGTGACTGACCATCCATCGTGTCAGGAATTTGTCGTCACCAGAGTTGAGCTGATATTTCCCCAACCAGTAGTCGTGTGTGAAACCGTGGAGGAACTCAGGGTCCTTGAGAATGACCGTGCGGTATGCAGCTGTACGGCCTGATAGACATGGAAGACCGCCATCGATGTGAGTTGAGGAGGAGATCTCAATGTTTCGGATAGAAAGCCGGAAAGCGGCGAGCACTTCCCAGACTGTCATGCGGTCGCCGCAAGGCTGAACACGCTGCGACGTGCCGACGCCGCCAATTTGTTGGTCCTCGAAACAGGCCAAGGTGTAGGGTAGAAGTGTAGGCGGCCAGATAGCGTCGTCATCGGCGAAGACGATGATGTCGGTCGTCGTATTCTTGATCCCATGAGACATCTGGAGACGTTTGTTCGCAAAGGGGACCGTAAGCACCCGGATACGCTCTGGGTCGACTGAGTTGGCTAGTTCCTGCAAAGGCCCCAACATCTTCTCCTCAGTGATGATAAGGATCTCCTTTGGCTTTCCGACGAGCCAGCTGTGGGCGGCCTCCTTGAACTCCTCTCCAGCATCGATGGTGGGTACGATTATCGTGACATCCTCTTCGGCGATGTATGTTGGATTCTCTGGCAATGGAACTGGGCGGTAGGTCCAGCACGCTACAAGACGAATCAGGTACCATAGGTATCGGTAAAAGCTAGAGGGGGTGTCAGAACGTGCAGCTCATTGAAGGAGAGCATCATCGTACCCAATAACCCCGAACGGTACGACTGGGGGAGGTCAGAGATAAATTATCAGGAAATTGGACGACTCGAGGAGTGATGCACTCACAGACGGGGAAGTGGTCAGACGTCAAACGGAGCATTGTTTGAACGCCCCTTAGGTCGTGAGCGACAAACCAGGGTTAAAAGAGTGGCGAGGTCGGCGAATGTAATGAGTAGAGCGTCGCCGCTGGCAGCGAGCGCGCTGTCGTCGTGGTTGGCAACCAAAATGAGGAATATTTGTTTTCTGGCCTCGTCCGGGTCAGCCGTCCTGTCCACGCCGGCGGAGCTGCAATACACGCGCGCCTATCAGAGGCGCTTCACTCGCTTGAACACGGCCGCCGGCTCTCTTGTCTCATTCGCTGATGCTCGCCTTGATGTTGTTTCAGAGAGAGATGGTGCGCACGCTCGCGAGACAATATTACAACGGCGAGCATGCATGCAAACACCGCGAGAGTACAGGTGAGAGCCTGTGAGAACATCTCTGTCCTTGTATTCTCACTCTTCTTAGTTCTGTAAATAAACTCGACCATGCGGACTCTGGTTCTCATGATCATGGCTAGAAAAGATTAGCATGAATGCAAGCTAAATGCTTGCACGTTCGACATGCATCCTCGGAACCGTTAGAGGCGCAGCACCTTCGGAACTCCCAATCGTTCTCGTGGTCTAGCCGCGACGCAGCGGCTCGCTCATCCGCTGCAGGGCTTTTCGTTGGCCGAAGCGCCGCCAAATGTCCTCCGAGTCGCACCACGGTTGTGACAACGACCAACGCTCAAAATCAAGACTCACACCGAAACAAAGATCAAGACCCGGAAGTTTGTTCTGACCTCGTCGTCTCTCAGCGCACACTCTCGCACGCTGTGCGCCTCACAGCTTTCGCTTCATCTCGGCGTCGCGCCCCAACCGAACAAATGCATCTGCGTCCGCGCTCTAGGCCCCATAGTCCACTGTCACAAACACACAAAAGTCGGCGGTGTGCTTGCAAGGAATCCTTTTTCTTTTTCTTTCCGAAGTCTCACAATCAGGATTCTGAGACGCAGAAATTTCACGTTAGTCCGTTCGCTCCTCATCCTCCTTCATCAAACACCATATGCCTCGACTTCTAGAGTCAAGGTTGACCGTCAGACGTATTCACGATCCAGATTCTGGTGAAAGGAACCAACGAGCATCTTGATCATGCACAAAGATTGTACTGTATCAATATCATCGTTCGTGTTCATCATATGCAATCTGACGCCGTTGCACTACTGGGAGTACGCGTTCATGATACTTCAGCGATCAGTGACTACCTCGCCCACACATCATGAGGATTAATCCTCGTTTACCGAGACATTTCGCAATCTTATCTAACTTTCCTCAAAGCGTTTAGATGAATACCATCAAGTATCAGGCGCGTGACTCTGATCCTACTAGCAGAACAGAGGAGGCGAGGAGCCACTTTGGACTCGAACTCGACCTGCTGCCTACTGTGCCCTTCACACCGACTCCAACAACAATGGCTACTAGGAAGAAAGTTGCCGGTATGTCCGACAACACGCGAACCAGAGCTGTGCGCGGACGCCGAGGATGCTTGAAGGACTTGCCCAGCATGCCTGTCGACATATTGGTAGAGGTGAGGACGTTCAGAGACTGCTCAGATATCACGGCAGCGGCGTTGAGACTATAGTATCCACCCTCAGATTATGTCCCATCTACAACCGTTCGACCTCTTACATCTCGCCCGGACCACAAAGGATTTCCGTCGATTCTTGATGGCGAAATCGATGGCATATGTATGGAAAGTGGCTCGTGCAAACGTCAACGGCCTTCCGCCATGTCCGGAAGACCTCAGTGAACCTGCATATGCGAATCTCGCATTCGATACCCACTGCCATGTACGTTCTCTTGGTACGCTGATCTGCGAGTGGATTACTAACAGTGGCGTGACTATACCTCGCAGAGCTGCCTACAAGGGGGAGTGAAAGTGGTATTGTGGCGATTCCGCGTCAGATATTGTCCATCCTGCAGGAAAGCGAAGTGAGCTCTAATATTTTGCGTGTTTGTCATCATCATAATAATAAATGCAAGGTTCATGAATTATCATACAACAACGAAGCAGTATCCTAGCCTGCAGGATGTTCAAGACTGGGGGCCCATACAGCGTATGATCGGTAAATACTTGTGTCTTGTGCTTGAGGTTAACTACTTACAAGCATCAGTCAGAGGAATGTGTCTGTATCACCTTCCAGACGTCGAAAAGTTCGTCAAATATCTTGCTCAGGCCGATTCGGGCGCGCCCTTGCCAGGGAGACCCGATAGAACTGAGGTGGGCTTCTGCACTGACCTTGTTCCGTGTGGCTCAGTCTATGTTCTACGCTACAGCACGCGCGCCTGTGCGAGATATGGTACGAACAAGTCAAGGATAGTCGTAAGGATGAGCTACAAGCTATACGAGAGCGACGTCTAGCTGAGTGCGCGGTTCATCATGTTGTCTCCATTGGATGATGCTTATTATCCAGTTTAGCATCTCAGCTCGCTTGGAGTCTCTCGGCTGGGGCCCTGAACTCAGACATCTAGAGAAGCTCGGCTCCGATGCGCTATCAGCGCATCCACAAGTAAGACAATCAAAAGAGCTCACAGAGAAAAGTACGTGTAGCGGTGCGCGTCTTGATACTGTCCACTGAACATGTCGAGCAGTGTGGGAAAACATGCTTCCGTCATTACTGGTGATGATGAAGTCCGCCACAAGACTTCGAATGGATTATGAGTATCATCTTCGCCTCCTAGATACGTACTACTGGTTCAGCGCGCTCTACGCGAGCTGGCGTCTCAAACAATACCCGAGATCGCCACTCCCTCAAGCCATCGATCTGATGCATCATGACGAGGTCCACAACGCTGTCAACAAAATTGAGGATGCGGGTACTTTGCAGAAAATTATGACTCTATTGCCTGCCTGGGTCGCGGAATGGCGAAGCGATTGCGGTAAGCAGCTGGTGAGGAGGTTTGCGTACGAGAAGCACGCAAACCCGAACACTACCGACTCGGAATTCCTCAACTTAGCCTCTACCGTCTTCGTCTGCAGCTGTTGCAACTCCGCAGATCTCCACTACCCCGACGTCCTCTCGCACGCGTGTCTATACGAGCGTCTGGACGACGAGGACCTAGAGCGTTATACACATGGCTGCGACGAACGCGCGCATATCGCAAAACTGGTGGCTCGCCATGAGAAGTGGTCTTGCTATAATCTCACCATGATATTAGCACGCACATGGGCAGTCAGGATCATTGTCGCATGCGGGAAGGACCCCACGTGCACGACGAGCGGGGAGATGGACGCCCTCGATGTCAGGCTCATATGCAAGAATTGCACTGTCGTCGAGGATTGTAATGTCGACAGCAGGAAGATCATGACTTGGCGAGCTGCGGTGCGAATCTCCCGACGATCTTCGCATGCGACCCACGTACGCTGACATTTATACCCTCAGATCAAACACCGCTTGGAACATGGTGACAGGAAAGGTTTACCGTGGTTTCTGTTCACTGGGCCGGGTGGAAAGCCCTGTGAGCCAGAATTAGTACAGTGGCAACGCGTACAAAATGATTACATGCCCCGTGTCAAGGAGCTTGAAGCGTCCGCTGCGTCGTTCTACCAGGCAGAAGGGAAATCCCTGGAACATAGTAACTTTCGCTGCGCATTTTGTCCTGCTGGAAATATGTCAATAGTCGGGATTGCGCTCCATCTATCCAAACAGTGTGTTATCGTTCTGTTTCTACACATTCTCTTGTTAATGTTGACGATACAACACAAGGCACAATGTCGACGCTCACGGACAAGACGAATTCTACTGCGACCCGTGCATGAGGCCCACAATGGCTTTCAGTCCGGTCATGCTCGTCTTGAAGCCATGTTCGAAGGAGAAGCTGGGTGAATTGTCTGGTAGTCCAGATGTCAATCGGGTCAAGAAATGGGTGGAAGAGGGTCGTGGCGGTTTCTTGTGATGTTATGTATCTAACTAAACGACTCGGGCTCATATCGATTACAGACTGAGTGCTCGATATCTTTCAGCGGCTAGCCCGCGCGTATGTGTACTTTATGACCAACGTTTGGACGATGCCGAATTCAACAGGCATCCCATGAAACTTGCAATAATATTTGTGAACATCTTAAGTACAGCAACGGTATGTAGCGTGAATTTACACCCTTCGTCTTGGACGGAGATTATATTGATATTCTGCGGGCTTTTGTGGGGATCTCCTAGTCTTCTTCAACTCTGCACTGGTGCGAGCGGCAGGAGTTTCGACTTCGTCTACAGAACGGCGTCGAAGGACCGATTGAGCTGGTGCGGGAGTCAGGTCACCGCCATCACAGACAACAGGACGATCGACACATAAAGGACCGCTTTCCGTGGAGTGGATAGGTTGAAGGTTGATCTCTTTCATGTCGTCCGCTTGGGCAATACGGAGGAACATGTCCATAAATTCTTCGTGTAAACCATCAGCACACCTAGGATTCGCGCCTGTGATGTCGACCTCTGCCTGAATGTAACGCTCCACCAGCGTCTGACGCAAATCTTCCAAAGCCATTCCGAACGGTTGCATCAGGGGGTGTAGGAATTTAATCTTGTAGATTAGGCTGTTGTTTGTGATGGTGTCGTACCGTGAGGCTTGATCGTAAAACAGTCGGTCGGCGAAAGCTCGTTGAGCTTCAGGAGACCAAGGTTCCTCTGGCGGCACGGAAGAGGTGGGAGCAAGAGGTGTAACAATCTCCCTTTTGAATATGAAGTACATGGCAACCCACCACAGCGACTCCAAATCGTGCAGGGGACTATATTGAAACACAATCGTTCTTGGCTTCCATTCGTGTGGCAGCATTGGGGGTATTTCCGAAGCAGGGATTTTCCCTAATAACAGGTCGTGTATGCCAAACGGGATCGTTTTCCTGGTGAATACACCTTGTTCTGGGACAGCGAAATAATATTCCTGGGAGTCCACCTCCACGGGCATGAATTAAGATGTCCCCTAGATCAGAAACATGGATCAGATCCAAGCACAGGAATACGTCAAACAATTACTCACTATGCGACCCTCTTTGCCGTGTCCCACTTTCCTGGCGTATTCGAGATCGGTCAATCGAGCGTTATTATCACCCTCTACGAGTATGTTGGCCACACTGACGTCGCGATGGACCCATCCCCCGGTGTGCATCAGCTGCAAAG